>VDFB02387107.1:0-37252 GCA_007258455.2 Sequoia sempervirens
TTTGATATTTTTGATACTTTCTTGCTCCTGTACTAGAAGACTTGAAAGTTCATTTTCTTCTTCTCCTCCTTCAACTTAATCAATGATTATTTATTTTCCCTTTGCTTCATTTTCCTTGTTATATTATGTTTCTTCATTGAATACCACATCTCTACAGTTTATAAAAATTTGCTTTCCTATTAGGTCATACAATCTATATGCTTTATTTTTTGATCCATACCCAATAAAAATACATTTTAGGCCTTTAGCATCTAACTTAGACCTTTCTTCTTTTGGTATGTGTGCATAAGTAGCACAACCAAATACTATCAAGTGATTAACACTTGGATTAATCCTAGACCATGCTTGTTCAAGAGTCATTCCTTTAACTGCTTTTGTAGGACTTCTATTTAGAAGATACATTTTTATACATACTACTTCTACCCAAAACATCTTATCTAAATTCTTCTCTTTCATCATACTCCTTTCCATTTCAACAATGGTTCTATTCTTTCTTTCAACAACTCCATTTTGTTGTGGAGTGTAGGAAGTAGTGAACTCTCTCTTGATTCCATGAATTTTGCAAAAATCCAGAAACTGATTTGACTTGTATTCACCTCCATTGTCTGACCTTATCACATTGATGTAGTTACCACTTTGTTTCTCAACCAACTTCTTGAATTCTACAAATTTTTCAAACACTTCTAATTTTGAAACCACACAATATACCCAAGTTTTTCTTGAGTAATCATCAATGAAAGCTAGAAAATACTTTGATTTATTTAAAGAAGGTGTTTCCATAGGACCACACAAATCCATATGGATTATCTCAAGATGTTGCTTAGCTCTATTGGATTTACCAATTGGAAAGCTAACTCTGTGTTGTTTTCCAACAACACATTCTTCACACTCTTCTTTTGTATTTTTAATGAGAGGTAGACCCTCAACCATTTTGAATCACTTGAGTAATATTAATCCACTAAAATTGAGGTGACCATATCTTTGGTGCCAAATTTAACTTTCATTCATTTCACTAGACCTCAATGTTTGGTTTCCATGAGTAAAATGAAGAGGAAACATCCTATCACCTGTCATCTTTGCTCTTGCAATAACTGCATTTCTTTTTAAATTGTCTCTTATTATGCACTCATTCTCATCAAAAGTTACTTGTTCATTTTGTTATAGCATTTTTCCAACAAACAACAAAATCTTTTTTAGTGTTGCAACCAATAGTATTTCATTGATATGTTTAAATTCATCATATTTTGTTGTAATTGCAATTGCACCTTTACCTTTGCTTCCATGAGATTGATTATCTCCTAGTACTACTGTACTTTGATTTTTTTCATCCAAATTTACAAATAATTGCTCATTAGATGTCATATGTGAAGAACATCCAGAATCAATAAACCATACATTATTTTCACTAACATTTGCATTAAAGCAAGAAATAAACATATTTTGTTTATTTTCAACAATATTGTGAGCATTTCTCTTTTCTACTTCACCTTGTTTACAACAACATTCTGATGCATAGTGTCCAAACTTGTTACAATGAAAGCATTGGACATTCTTTTTATCATAGCCTCCCCCATTGTTTCTACCTCTTCCTCTTCCAATACCTCTAAAGTTGCTACTTCTTCCTCTAAAATTATTACCTCTTCCTCTAAAATTACTAGATTCACCTTTGCATTCAACTTTATTTTGATTTTGAAAGAAAAAAAAATTGTTTTCCTCATATATTTTCTATAGAGGAAAATGCTTTCTCTAAGCTTTCTTCATTAGTTTTCATTCTTTCTTCAATAGTTAATAAAATTCCACTTGGATCATTTATTTGCATACTAGTGAGATCTTTAGAAATCTCAACTATAGAGACCACACCATCAAATTTAGGAATCAAGCTTCTTAGGATTTTCTCAATGACATGTTTTTCATCTACATATCCTCCCCTAAAACTTTCATTTGACTTACTAGACCTTCTACCTTTGTTATAAATTCATTCACAAATTCACTAGTAGTCATCTTTACATTTTCAAAAGTTTTTCTCATTGTCTGTAATTATGCATTTTGTCACCTTGATAAGCATTACTCAATATTTGGCATGCTTTTTGAGAATGGATAGCACCACTTATCCTAGGGAAAATTGCTTGATTAATTGCACCTTGAATCAGAAATAGAGTTTCATTATCCTTCTTTACATTTGCTTTGTATTCTCTTTTTTGTTGATCATTTAATGCATTAAATGCAGCTGTATCTAATTCTACATACCCTACTTGCACTGTAATTTCCTACAAATATTTGTATTTTAGTAGGTCCTTCATCCTAGTACACCAATATGTAAAGTTGTCTCCTTCAAATATAGGAATTAGCATGTTAGACATAACATTTCCTGCCATGTTTGCCATAAAAAAATGTTCACAATGACCCAACTGTTCAACACAAGTTTCAAGGAGATCTTTGCAAACAAATACTCCCCTTGTCCCTTCAAAGAGGACCCACATGAAAAATATTTTTATATTATATTATATTTCAAGATTAAGTGTTAGTTGCAACCGATAATGCACTTAATTACACAATATTCACTTTACAAAAAAAAGCTTTGAAAATTTTAATCCTTCTAATTTCAATATGTATTTAGTTAAATATCACTTCCAAAAATCAACTTTTAAAAGTTTAAAAAGTTTTATTCTTTTATTTTAAAAATAAAAGAAAAAGAAACCTTTTAAAAAAATATTTTACTAGCTAATTGAAAGGCTTTCACGAGCTCCTTTTAAAGCTACAATACTTTGAATTTTGTGTAGATTTTTAAGAGAAGAGATTTTAATTTCACTCATAACTCTCTTTGGCACAGCTTGCACACCTCCTTAGCAGACCTCCTAACAACCTACAAACAACACATAAAAGAAATACAACAATGTCCTTTTCTTTGCAGCATTTCCTTTAGTTGGCCTACACCTCCTATCTTGGCAACTCTTCTTGGGCGACTCACTTTGGTGGATTCAAATCCAACTCCAACCCTCAAGTGCATCTAGAATAGGCCAGTAGAAGGCTATCAATAATTATTTGTTGTACGTGGGGGGTCTGAAGCCTAATTTTACATACAAGCTCTTCCTCAGCAAATTGCTCATGTTTCCTTTGTTCACAAAAGGAGAGGTATTCTACCAGTGTAGCATATAACAAGTAGTGAGCAACAAACAAGTTTGTTGAACTCCTCCAGATAACTCCTCGAGATCAACAAAGACCTTGCAAACTTTAAAAATGGCTAGATGAATGGCTCTGATACCAAATGAAGGAAAATTATACAAAAATAGTGATTTGCTAATCACAAAATAAGCAGTTATACAAAATCCCCAAATTGCCTTGGAGAAGAAGAGGCAAGACATCAATATATAGAGTTCCAAATTTACAAGGGAGTTATGGCACACAACCATAATGACCAATAACTCAACCATAATACTAAATGCAAAACTTGAAAGTCAAGAAAAGATAGCTACAAACTTAATAAGCCCAATGGGCATTACATAAATGTCAAAGATGGTTGTTGCACATGGTTTATTGTTGACTACGCTACAGATTGATATATTTGCTTTCAAAGTTTACAAGAGAATCCTAATAGAAAATTAGAGTCTACAAGAGCATTTCAAGAGCCTTCATAAGGAATTTCAAGGCATATTTCAAGTGTTTATTGTAGCAATTCAAAGATCATATCACCACATGGCAAGGTTCTAATTACATCATTTCATGTTCATGTTTCATTATCTTATTTCATCATTTGGTTTGATTACTTACAAGGGGTTTGATTGAGGAAAACCCCCATTCACTAACAAATCAACAAGTTTTTTTTCCTTGAGTGTGTGATTGCATAAAAACAGGTTGAAGGGAAAGATTACCAAAGTTGTCAAAATTGTCAAAGTTGCAAAGTTGTCATTCAAGATGCAAGATCATGGAAAGAGCTCTATAGAATTGAATATTGCCTTCCAAAACTTGATAACCAGTATTTCAAGAGTGTAGGAATCAAAGTACAAAATCTTGAAATTAGTTTTATAAAACCATAAAAGGACCCATTCACCCCTGAAGGTGAATGAGTCCTACATACCTCAAAAATAACAACTTCTGGAAAGGTACATAGCTTTTTATGCTCTCAAAACATTCCTCATAGTTTCGATAACAGTTAGGCTCATTTTTTTATTGTTATTAGCATCTTATTTGGCATAATTGAAGTTATTTGGCCTTGGAAAATAAGTGATCCATCTCACATTTGGGAGAGATCCTATTTTCCACCATATCACCTTTGAAACCAATGAAATTTCTAAGGCAACTTCTAGTGCAGTTGAAGAATGTAGTCCTCCTCCTAAGATAAGAAATCTTCAAGAGATTTATCAAAAGACTCAACAAATTAATTATGATCTAATGGCCACCATAATGAAGACCAATGATTCTCAAACATATGATGAGGCTAAGGGAAAAGATGAATTGGAACAAGCTACATGCAGAATGAATATGGCTCTTTAATCAAGAATAAGACATGGGAATTGGTGGACTTTCAAAAAGGAATGAATGTGGTCAACAATAAGTGGATGTATAAGACTAAGTTCAAGTCAGACAGGAGCATTGAAAATCACAAGGCAAGACTAGTGGCCAATGGGTATTCACAAAAAGAGGGAATTGACTATAAAGAAACTTTTGCTCCAATAACAAAGATCGGTACTATAAAAACTATTATAGCATTAGCATCAAATTTCAAGTGGCCTTTACACCAAATGGATGTTAAGAATGCATTTTTGAATAGTGAAATTGATGAAGAAATCTATACGACTCAACCACATGGATTTGAAAGTTCAGGATGTGAACACTTAGTTTGCAAGTTAAGAAAGTCTCTTTATGGATTGAAACAAGCTCCAAGGGCTTGGTATGCTAAGATTGATGAATATTTCCAAACTCAAGACTTTCATAATAGTCCTCATGATGCCAACTTGTATGTGAAGGAATTTGATGATGGTGGCATAATAATTGTTGTACTTTATGTTGATGATCTATAGGACATAACATGAACCAAATTATCAGTGACATAAAGACAAGATTACAAGATACACTTGATATGACAAATCTTGGTTTTCTACACTACTTTCTTGGCATCCACGTATGGCAAAAAATTATGGAATTTACCTATCTCATAACAAGTATGCTTTAGACTTTTTATGAAAGTTTAGGATGGAAGATTGCAAAGGTGTATCTATTACACTTACTCTAGGATTGAAGTTGACTAAGGATATGGATGGTGAGGATGTTGATCTTACCTTATACAAGCAACTAGTTGGCAATATTTTGTACTTGACACACACTCGACCAGATATTTATTTTGCATTAGGTGTGGTTTCAAGGTTTTTAAGTTCTCTTAAGGTTCCATATTGGATGGCAGAAAAAATAATATTAAGATATGTACAAGGGACTCTAAATATGGGTGTTTATTACTCTTCACATGGATATCTACAACTTTTTGGGTATTCTGATTCAAATTGGGCAAGTTGTGGAGATGATCAAAAATCAACTATAGGTTATGTTCTCTCATTGGGTTCTACTCCCATTTCATGGTATAGTAAGAAGCAATCTACTATTGCTTTATCAACTATAGAGGTTGAATATACTATAGAAAATCAACTTGGGAACTTGTGATTTCACCTATTTTAAGCTAGTGGTGGGAGTCAGGTTTAGAGATGGACTTGGGATATTTGTTAAAAATGTTTGATCAAGTTTTGAAACCCTGACAGAACATTGGGCTTCATAGAGTGGGAAGTAGAATTGCAAGAGGGCAAGGGTGTTTTGCACCCCTTTGCTAAAGATCTAATTGGGAATGAAAACTCTATGAGGACCACTAACAAATTGGGATGAAAACTTAGAAGGGATATCAAAATTTATCATAAATTTCTAATTGGTTTTTGAAACCTTGACTAGACATCAACGTTGAACTTCTAGGAATGGTCTAATTGGGACAAAAATTCTTAAACAGACCATTTTGTGTGGGGATTGGACTTAGGAATGGATTATGGATTTGGGTTGCTTTGCAGATACATCCTTTCAAAACTTTAAAAACCAAAAGGATACAAGATAATCATATGTAATAGAAATCACAAAACCCTAATCAAAATTGGTCAATTCAAAGGGCTACTTATCAAGAATCGAGATCCAAATAAGATCTAGAACATTTAGGGATTCACCCATTCTAAGGAAATTCAAGATTGTAAATCTCAAACAATCCAAAAGGTGCCCTAATATAGATTGGGTTTAAAGTTGAAAATGAATTCATTCACTAGACCAAGGACGAATTGGAAAGGAGAAACTCGAGGCCTAAATAGGATTATGGGGACTAAAAGAGGAAAACCTTAGAGCCTAGGGAAAAAACCAAATGAGGGCATGGGATGATGAGGGAATGGACACAACCAAGAACCAAAACCATAAACAACAAAATAAATCAAAGAAAAACAACAAACTTATAGTAATAAATAAACCAACCAGCCTAGGACCAAATTGGAGAGGGAAGTTGATCGTTGTGAGACTTGCATGATGATAAACCTTATTGATCTTGATTTTGGTGAAATTTAGTTCACCTCAAAGATTAATTAGCAACAATAGCTCGATTAATGGCTCAAAAAAAAAACCCCGTATGTGCATGTATGAGGTAATTTACCATCAATACAATAGGTGAGCAGGGTTACGGGTCTAAAATGGAATCTCAACCCTAGATGGAAAAGGTCCTAAGTCCATTCATGGGTCCAAACTCTAATTAGTCCTAGTGAAGGAAAATAGACAAGTGAAAAACAAGCCATAGATGGGAACTAAAAAAAGATTTGGACTTTCCAAATTCGTTTATAATTCCAAAACCCAACAACAAGGAGAGAACATGGAATTGGGATTCCCAAATGGATTTGAACCCTTTGATAAGAAGTCCAAAATATACTTTAAAACATGAAACCTGATGAAAAGAGGGAAAAACAAGATCAGGTTTCCCAAACAAATTTGGACCTTTTTAAAGGAAAGTCTAAAATTTGTTTAGAATCTTGAAACCTAACAAAATGAGACGAAATAATGTCGAAGATCCAAAAGGGATTCACACCTTTTTGGAGAAGGTTTGAAATCCGTCTATATCTTTGAAACTCAATGAAATAAATACAAAGAAATCCCAAGAAATCAAAAACTCTCGAGACCAAAAAAAGACGAACAAGAACAAAAGAAATAAATAGGGGTTTATGTAGGGCATAACAAGACCAAATTAGAAGTAGATTAATAATTATCTCTAGCATTAGTTAGGAAGGATTAGTGTCCCTTTATTTTATGGGTTTAAAAAGTGTTTATCTCTTGCTTAGATATAGAAGTTAAATACTTGCTTCTCTTTAATTTTGATGTATGAGGAAGAGACCATCAAATTTTCTATCCTTCACTTAGGAGTAGCTCACAAATGGTGGTACTATGGTTTGATCACCCAAGTTCACAATCATATAATCACACACTATCTAAGCTTAGCTAGAGGTTAATTGATAGATTCAAGAGGAGGGATCTTGAGATCCATTTCAAAGAGAGTGCATAGTTGATGCATAGTACAGTTTAATACATAATCATAATATATTTTAAAATGATTATGTAATACTGCCTAATGTTTCAAGAAAATAATTACCATCCTCTTTGTTGATGGTTTTTCTAAACCTCTCTAAGGTGTAGTTAAATATTTTGATCCAAAGTATCCCCAAGAGGTGATCAAGAAGGCTCTCAAACTTGAATCATCATGCTACAAACAAAATTCCCACATAAATCACCCATTTTTAAGCAACATGAGAGAAATTTTTTAAATGAAGGATCATATTCACATCCAAAGAAGACCAGACCTCAACCACTTACAATAAAGAAGGATGATTAATACAACATAAATGAACTTAAACAAAAGAAGATATTTTTTTCCTACAAGGAGCCATGGGAACCTAGTCATAGATGTATTAGCAAGGGCCAATTCTTTATATTAAAGTACCAACTATAGAGCAACATGAGTGTAGAAACATGGAGAACAAATGCATGGATATAGTGGCTCAATAAATATTAAATATATTGGAGGTAATCAGTTCATGCCTTTTTCTTGTTATCTCAAAATTTTCACAACTATTTGTTGTAGAATGTGATGCTTTAGGAGATAGAACTAGAGTTGCCTTGGTATAGTTTAGAAACATCTTATAGCATTTGAAAATAAGAAACAAAAAAAATGAAAAAAAATATTTATTTATGACAAAGAGTTTATGGCTAATAGATGCCTCGCCAAGTTTTGACAATATTTGGTTTGTGAAATATTTATGGTGAAAGATAGATCATAATATATTGAAAGTCTTCCTTGACCAAGGCGAATAGAATTATAGTCAATAAAAATAGTCAAGTAAGCTCCAAGCTTATAATTTTAACATAGAGGATATAAAATAAAAATAAATATAGTTATTGATACCCTTTCTAAAAAGTCTACTTTATGATCTACTTTTTTTGTTTCTAATAATTTAACACAATTATGGAAGAATATGTTAAAATCCATTTGCTATTGACCAAGTATTAATGTGAATGTGTGGGAAGATGAATTTCTAGTAGTAGATGGTTTTTCTAAACCTCTCTAAGGTGTAGTTAAATATTTTGATCCAAAGTATCCCCAAGAGGTGATCAAGAAGGCTCTCAAACTTGAATCATCATGCTACAAACAAAATTCCCACATAAATCACCCATTTTTAAGCAACATGAGAGAAATTTTTTAAATGAAGGATCATATTCACATCCAAAGAAGACCAGACCTCAACCACTTACAATAAAGAAGGATGATTAATACAACATAAATGAACTCAAACAAAGAAGATATTTTTCCCACAAGGAGCCATGGGAAACCAGTCAGACAGTTTAGCAAGGGCCAAATTCCTTTATATTAAAAACAACCATAGAGCGCTAAACATGAGTGTAGAAACATGGAGAACAAATGCATGGATATAGTGGCTCAATAAATATTAAATATATTGGAGGTAATCAGTTCATGCCTTTTTCTTGTTATCTCAAAATTTTCACAACTATTTGTTGTAGAATGTGATGCTTTAGGAGATAGAACTAGAGTTACCTTGGTATAGTTTAGAAACATCTTATAGCATTTGAAAATAAGAAACAAAAAAAATGAAAAAAAATTTATTTATGACAAAGAGTTTATGGCTAATACATGCCTCGCCAAGTTTTGACAATATTTGGTTTGTGAAATATTTATGGTGAAAGATAGATCATAATATATTGAAAGTCTTCCTTGACCAAGGCGAATAGAATTATAGTCAATAAAAATAGTCAAGTAAGCTCCAAGCTTATAATTTTAACATAGAGTATATAAAATAAAAATAAATATAGTTATTGATACCCTTTCTAAAAAGTCTACTTTATGATCTACTTTTTTGGTTTCTAATAATTTAACACACTTATGGAAGAATATGTTAAAATCCATTTTCTATTGACCAAGTATTAATGTGAATGTGTGGGAAGATGAATTTCTAGTAGTAGATGGTTTTTCTAAACCTCTCTAAGGTGTAGTTAAATATTTTGATCCAAAGTATCCCCAAGAGGTGATCAAGAAGGCTCTCAAACTTGAATCATCATGCTACAAACAAAATTCCCACATAAATCACCCATTTTTAAGCAACATGAGAGAAATTTTTTAAATGAATGATCATATTCACATCCAAAGAAGACCAGACCTCAACCACTTACAATAAAGAAGGATGATTAATACAACATAAATGAACTTAAACAAAAGAAGATATTTTTTTCCTACAAGGAGCCATGGGAACCTAGTCATAGATGTATTAGCAAGGGCCAATTCTTTATATTAAAGTACCAACTATAGAGCAACATGAGTGTAGAAACATGGAGAAAAAAATGCATGGATATAATTGGCTCAATAAATATTAAATATATTGGAGGTAATCGGTTCATGCCTTTTCTTCATTATCTCAAAATTTTCACGGCTATTTGTTGTAGATGTGATGCTTTTAGGAGATAGAACTAGAGTTTCCAGCAAGGGTATAGTTCAAGAAACATCTTAACATTTAAAGAAAATAGAAACAAAAATAGAAAAAAAATATTTATTTATGATAAAGAGTTTATAGCTAATACATGCACCTACATAAGTTTTGACAATATTTGGTTTGTGAAATATTTATGCTGAAAGATAGATCATAATATATTGAAAGTCTTCCTTGACCAAGGCGAATAGAATTATAGTCAATAAAAATAGTCAAGTAAGCTCCAAGCTTATAATTTTAACATAGAGTATATGAAATAAAAATAAATATAGTTATTGATACCCTTTCTAAAAAGTCTACTTTATGATCTACTTTTTTTGTTTCTAATAATTTAACACAATTATGGAAGAATATGTTAAAATCCATTTGCTATTGACCAAGTATTAATGTGAATGTGTGGGAAGATGAATTTCTAGTAGTAGATGGTTTTTCTAAACCTCTCTAAGGTGTAGTTAAATATTTTGATCCAAAGTATCCCCAAGAGGTGATCAAGAAGGCTCTCAAACTTGAATCATCATGCTACAAACAAAATTCCCACATAAATCACCCATTTTTAAGCAACATGAGAGAAATTTTTTAAATGAAGGATCATATTCACATCCAAAGAAGACCAGACCTCAACCACTTACAATAAAGAAGGATGATTAATACAACATAAATGAACTTAAACAAAAGAAGATATTTTTTTCCTACAAGGAGCCATGGGAACCTAGTCATAGATGTATTAGCAAGGGCCAATTCTTTATATTAAAGTACCAACTATAGAGCAACATGAGTGTAGAAACATGGAGAACAAATGCATGGATATAGTGGCTCAATAAATATTAAATATATTGGAGGTAATCAGTTCATGCCTTTTTCTTGTTATCTCAAAATTTTCACAACTATTTGTTGTAGAATGTGATGCTTTAGGAGATAGAACTAGAGTTGCCTTGGTATAGTTTAGAAACATCTTATAGCATTTGAAAATAAGAAACAAAAAAAATGAAAAAAATTATTTATTTATGACAAAGAGTTTATGGCTAATACATGCCTCGCCAAGTTTTGACAATATTTGGTTTGTGAAATATTTATGCTGAAAGATAGATCATAATATATTGAAAGTCTTCCTTGACCAAGGCGAATAGAATTATAGTCAATAAAAATAGTCAAGTAAGCTCCAAGCTTATAATTTTAACATAGAGTATATAAAATAAAAATAAATATAGTTATTGATACCCTTTCTAAAAAGTCTACTTTATGATCTACTTTTTTGGTTTCTAATAATTTAACACAATTATGGAAGAATATGTTAAAATCCATTTGCTATTGACCAAGTATTAATGTGAATGTGTGGGAAGATGAATTTCTAGTAGTAGATGGTTTTTCTAAACCTCTCTAAGGTGTAGTTAAATATTTTGATCCAAAGTATCCCCAAGAGGTGATCAAGAAGGCTCTCAAACTTGAATCATCATGCTACAAACAAAATTCCCACATAAATCACCCATTTTTAAGCAACATGAGAGAAATTTTTTAAATGAAGGATCATATTCACATCCAAAGAAGACCAGACCTCAACCACTTACAATAAAGAAGGATGATTAATACAACATAAATGAACTTAAACAAAAGAAGATATTTTTTTCCTACAAGGAGCCATGGGAACCTAGTCATAGATGTATTAGCAAGGGCCAATTCTTTATATTAAAGTACCAACTATAGAGCAACATGAGTGTAGAAACATGGAGAACAAATGCATGGATATAGTGGCTCAATAAATATTAAATATATTGGAGGTAATCAGTTCATGCCTTTTTCTTGTTATCTCAAAATTTTCACAACTATTTGTTGTAGAATGTGATGCTTTAGGAGATAGAACTAGAGTTGCCTTGGTATAGTTTAGAAACATCTTATAGCATTTGAAAATAAGAAACAAAAAAAATGAAAAAAAATATTTATTTATGACAAAGAGTTTATGGCTAATAGATGCCTCGCCAAGTTTTGACAATATTTGGTTTGTGAAATATTTATGGTGAAAGATAGATCATAATATATTGAAAGTCTTCCTTGACCAAGGCGAATAGAATTATAGTCAATAAAAATAGTCAAGTAAGCTCCAAGCTTATAATTTTAACATAGAGTATATAAAATAAAAATAAATATAGTTATTGATACCCTTTCTAAAAAGTCTACTTTATGATCTACTTTTTTGTTTCTAATAATTTAACACAATTATGGAAGAATATGTTAAAATCCATTTGCTATTGACCAAGTATTAATGTGAATGTGTGGGAAGATGAATTTCTAGTAGTAGATGGTTTTTCTAAACCTCTCTAAGGTGTAGTTAAATATTTTGATCCAAAGTATCCCCAAGAGGTGATCAAGAAGGCTCTCAAACTTGAATCATCATGCTACAAACAAAATTCCCACATAAATCACCCATTTTTAAGCAACATGAGAGAAATTTTTTAAATGAAGGATCATATTCACATCCAAAGAAGACCAGACCTCAACCACTTACAATAAAGAAGGATGATTAATACAACATAAATGAACTTAAACAAAAGAAGATATTTTTTTCCTACAAGGTGCCATGGGAACCTAGTCATAGATTTATTAGCAAGGGCCAATTCTTTATATTAAAGTACCAACTATAGAGCAACATGAGTGTAGAAACATGGAGATAAAATGCATGGATATAGTGGCTCAATAAATATTAAATATATTGGAGGTAATCAGTTCATGCCTTTTTCTTGTTATCTCAAAATTTTCACAACTATTTGTTGTAGAATGTGATGCTTTAGGAGATAGAACTAGAGTTGCCTTGGTATAGTTTAGAAACATCTTATAGCATTTGAAAATAAGAAACAAAAAAAATGAAAAAAAATATTTATTTATGACAAAGAGTTTATGGCTAATAGATGCCTCGCCAAGTTTTGACAATATTTGGTTTGTGAAATATTTATGGTGAAAGATAGATCATAATATATTGAAAGTCTTCCTTGACCAAGGCGAATAGAATTATAGTCAATAAAAATAGTCAAGTAAGCTCCAAGCTTATAATTTTAACATAGAGTATATAAAATAAAAATAAATATAGTTATTGATACCCTTTCTAAAAAGTCTACTTTATGATCTACTTTTTTTGTTTCTAATAATTTAACACAATTATGGAAGAATATGTTAAAATCCATTTGCTATTGACCAAGTATTAATGTGAATGTGTGGGAAGATGAATTTCTAGTAGTAGATGGTCTCATTTGTTATAAAAATAAAATCTTCCTACTTGAATTTTAAATAAAGGAGTTAATTTTAAGGGAATTTTTACGATACATTGCTAACAATTCATCCAAGATTTTACAAGACCTATAGACAAATTAGGGAAAGGTTCTCAAGGATGGACTTGAAGAAGGATGTCCTCAAACATATTAGAGAATGCATAATCTATTAGCAACATAAAGTACATGTTTTCTAGTAATCTTGCTTCATCCATTGTCTATATAAATCAAAAGTAAGAAATGATATCCATATATTTCATCATAGGCCTCCCTAAGATATAAAAAGAAAGATTGCCTCTTTGTTGTGGTTAAACTAATGAAGTATGCACAGTTTTATGTTACTTCTTTAGAACTCAAACCATATCAAATAGCTGGCATGTTTTTGAAATAAGTGTTTAAGTTGCATTGGTTGCCTAACAATAATTTCAGTAATAGAGATAGTATATATCTCAACTCTTTGGGGTAAAATTTATTTCATTTGAATGGTATAGAACTCATTCCAACATAATCTATCACCCCAAATAGATGGAGAATTAGAGATAATGGGTAAGAGGGTTAGAGGTTGTGTGAGGAGTTATGTTTAAAATCAACAATCAGCTTGATATAAGTGATAACATTCGAGAGTACTACTACAACACTATGCATTGTTTGTTGTTGATTTAATACTCACAAATAACAAATTACGAATAACCAATGACTTGATAATTTATTTAACCTTAAATTAAACATATTTTTTTCCTCAAAGAAAACAATCAAATATACCATATAAAATAATAAAAAAATATCAATTATAGAACATTTTTTATTTTATAAATGCAAACAACATTCACATTTTATGATACTTCAAACTTTCTAACCTACATTTGATCTATATACTAATTTAAAACATGTAAAAATTCATATACAAAGTATACGTTGTATTTGTCAACTTTGAAACATTTTTGTTGTCCCCGTGTTGAAAACGGTTTAACTACTAAGTGGCAAGCCAAAGACTGGCAAGAAAATTGCTGGATCAGAGAAATCGGTACAGTTCAATGCACATATTTTTTCCGTGCTCATTGCGCCTGCTCAGGAAATTTCATCCTTACACCTTACTTTCTCTCTTTCACAATCATAATCATCTTACAAAATTGTACAGATCAAACTTTCAAAGTATTCCACGAAGCCTTTCAGAGCTGCCTTCCTATTCCATGTAAGCCTCTGTAACAGTGCTTTGTATAAATATAATGGAAATCCAGCAGTAGTACTAATACTAGTACAGGGCAGCAGCCATGGGAGTTATACTAAAAATAGGTGAACAAGAAGACGAACAAGTGGAAGAAGAGCGGCGCTCCTTCCTCTCGTCACTCACAATCTGCTGATGTCTGCATTCCTCGCTGCAAAATGCCTTGTCGCCTCTGCAATGCGTACAAATGGAATGTCTTGATTAAAATAACGTATATACGCTTAAGCTGCAACTTTTAATCCGTACATTTTAATAGTTAAAGGGTAAATTTTGTTTAATAAAAGAACTATTCAGATGAGATCTAATATTATTATTGACCGTCTGATTATTGAAATTTACAAATAGAATGTCATTCTATTAGAAAAAAAAGACAAAAATAAGAAAAAATAAAAAATAAATTATAAATGTAAAATCATTCAATCAGATTCTTATATAAAACAACATTACCTTTGAAATAAAAGAAAACTACTTTTACCCTCTCCGAGGTATCTCCAACTAGAAATAAAAAAAGAAAACTACTTTTTAAGATCCATTATTTGGCGTGTCCTCTTTGCTTAAATATTTGGGCCACATATATACAAGTATCGGTAGTCGACTATAATATCATGTCATGTTTGAGTATACATATAACTCGAAAGTTTTCGCTTGACTAAGCTATCATGAATAGGGAGTTCCAATTCGTCAAAAATCACTCAAGAGTTAAACCTGGTCTAAAATGTTATTACTTAGTGGACATCCTCTTTGTTTAAATACTTAGACTACAGCTAAAAAAAATCAGCATCTCTTTTTTATATTCGAGTCACAATAATATGAGAAATTATACATGTAAAGCAAAAGTCTTCATTCAACTAAAGTATCATGAATAGGGTGTTCCAGTTCATCAAAATCACTCAATAATTAAATCTAACCCAATCACACTTCTAAAAAGAATTTACCTAGTGTGTCCTCTTTACTTAACCATGTTTTTATATGAGTGTAGATCACAATATTATGCAAGAGTATACATCTAAACCAAAAGTCTTCGTTTAATTAAATTTTCATAAAAGAATTATAATTCATCAAAGTCTGACCCAACCACACTTCTCAAAAAAAAATAATAATAATAAATAAAATCTTTATTTCATTTTAAAAACTTAAAAGAAAATAATACACCCTCAAAATCTAAACAGAACAGAATCCAAAAACAAAAGAAATATTTAAATTTTGATTAAAAAATAACCCATCAATATTCAACACAAATTCTCACATCCAGAAAGCTGTATGCTCTGAGGAAGGCTTTTACAGTTTGGGAAGGGATTTTTACAAATTAAAGGTCTACTGTACAACTATAAAAGGCGGACTATTAGCTAGAGCTGAAAAATTAGATATAAAACAGCAGAAACGTGTTTCAAATACAGCCATTTGACTTTGAAAAGCACCAAAGTTTTCTCAGCAGCAGCACCGGCTAAGAAATTTTAGATACCATGTGACCATCGCCTAGCTTAGATTAAGCTCTCGTAAGAAAAAGTAAAAAGACATTTTAAAAGCCAGACTGATGAAAAGCCATGAAAGAATTGAAATCAACTGCACTATAAACTGAATCTGAGAAAAGAACACTATATTGTACTTCTAAGATTGACTACAAAATAAAAACATAAGCCACTACATAATTTATCAGCGAAGTAGGAATGTCTATTGACAGATTGGGCGTAAGTTTTATTGTGAGTCTTACCTGTACATGTATATATCCTTCTGGTGGGACAATTTTCGTCTGCACAGATAACAAGCGTACAGAAAATCCGCAGGTTCAAAGGAGGATAAAGCTGAGGACCCAGAATCGTCAAAAACCGTCTCTTTACATCTGCTTAATCTTCCACCATTCTCCTCTGTCCTCTCCGGTTTGATCCAAGGCGGCAGTTTTACAGAGACAACGGACACGGCCTTGCTTTGCTCATTATGATCAAGAGCTACAAGAATTCCAAGGCCTACGCCTGACGAATATCTGCTATAATTTCTCATATCCAGGGGAGAAGTTGGGCTCAAACACCCATATGCTGCTTCAGGACTTCCGCAATAATTACCAGACTTAAATCCAACTAACACACGAAAATATTTGAAGACTGATCTGTTTTCTGAGGGGTTGTCAAACATCAGAACAGACTTGCTCTGTATACTCTGTATGGGCCTTGGCCGCTTGACTGCCATTCTTTCTTAACAGTCAAATGCCCTCAATGATCAAGGAAATCGGGCCACCATACAATATCTTTGTAGCAGACTGAAAAGGGTTGTTGTTGCAGAGTGAATGAGCATGGTGTAGGAAAGAAATGGAAGGCTGTCGGTCTAAAATTCGGAGGAGAGGATTATTTAATCTGGTTTTAGGGAAATGTGTAACAGGCCTCCCAAGATACTTTTATTCTTTCCTTTGTGACCACATATTGAAATTTTGAGCTTATGTGCTGTAATGGCATAGGCCAGAGTCTAGACATGTTCTAGTACGAGCTTTTCCTTTGTCGGCTTCTTCATTATTAAACTACATTGAAAATTACTGCTATGGTTGAACATTCGTCACGTTTTTTATATGTTTATCGTTGAAATTTAAAGTAGTTCGCATCTTTTGCCATCTGACACATAGGGCCTAACGCTAGTTATTTAAAAGATGAAATGCAGGTCTTCAAAAATAAAAAGTGTCTTACTACGTCGCTTGATCAGGGTCGAACACATGGTGTCTTGAGATATTCAAAGATTGAGTATTTTAATATTATAAGATTTTTTCGTGTTTAATGTTGATTATTATTATTTATAATTAAATGGAATAACTTTTTTTTTTAAAGAAGTCATATTTAAAAATTAACAAATCATGTAATGTTATGTGCAAGTATCTGATTTAATGGAAAATTATTGAACTGATTTTTTATTTTATGTATATGAAGAAAAGCATGTTAATATGCATCATATTCAATGATGTGACCTTGAAAGCTAAGATTTGGGTAATGAAGTTGACAAGTTATAAAAATTTCATCATTTGAATAACACGAGTTTGAGAAAGACAGAGTTAGAGTACATGACTATTATATCCTCTTGCCTAGTTACTCTACATCGAGATGTGTTGGATAACACATGAGCTCCAAAAACATGCATGATTGAGCATAACTTTGACATGATGCTTGAGATCTTGAATGCTGCAACAAATGATGAAGAAATATGCTCTTGAATGCTCTTGACAATAATATTTGTTCACATGAAAGTTGCCCTCTTGCTAGATGTTTTGAATTGATAAAATAACCTTGTATTTATAGACATTTATCCTTGATTTATTGAAAATTAAACATTACAAGCTGACCTTTGAAATTTGAATTTGGGATGATAAAAATACCACCAAAATATGTTTTAAAAATGGGTTCCAAAGACTAAAGAGGACCCAGTCGCCCATAGGTTACTTAGATACGGAGGCATATTGATCAATCACTCTTTTAATTTTTAGAAAGGAATTCACAAGTAAATCATTGCTTGGATAGGGATGTTGTAAAATTTAATCGCATCAAAATGCACCTTCCCACTTGCTTTGGGTGGTTAGTTAAGTGCATGTAAAATGTGTTTCATGTTGTGATTAGTCCAAGAAAGTGACTAGGTGATACAGGAAAATATTCATATCCACATATGGCATTAGCTTGGTCATTAAAGGATTATCTTGTGGTGGGTTTTAATTGGTTGGTAGGATCTGTAGAAGTCTAGATTGCATTAAGAAATTAGGAACTAGGGTTTAGGTTTACCACAAGCTAACTTACTTTTTGGGAAGGTTGTATAAAGAATATTAGGAGTTTGAAAGGAAAATATGCAAAGAAGAGTAAGGATCGATGAAAGGGATACTCAATACTGATGGAAGAAGTGGGATCAAGGCGAGGGAAAATATGATACCACTAAATAATATGGACAAAAGGATAAAGTAAAGGGATCAAGGATTAGGGATATAGAGTGCTAGATGCACTTTTTGGTCAAAGGAAAATATTGAAGTCCAAAACTCTATGACTTACAAGAAATGGGTTAAGGATC
Organism: Sequoia sempervirens; assembly: GCA_007258455.2. Lineage (NCBI taxonomy): Eukaryota > Viridiplantae > Streptophyta > Pinopsida > Cupressales > Cupressaceae > Sequoia > Sequoia sempervirens. Next base: position 18,564 of record VDFB02387107.1, read on the forward strand.
ATTAATGTGGTGTGCCAAATGTTAGAATAAGAAAGAGCAAGGGAAATAGGGTGGAAGCCTTTCAAGGTTTAGAGATTGGTTTTGCCACATACATTTTACCTTTTGGATATGATGGTATGAGGAATCCTACAATTATGGGTTCCACAAGGAGGAAGAAAGATGGAAAGCAGGTTGAGGGAAATGACTAGGGAAAATACTAAAAGCCTAAGATTTTGTGACTTAATGGAAAGTAAATCCTCATATTAGGAATTTAGTATGTTGAATACTCAATGCTAAAGAAGAGAAACATGGAAAATCATAAGTTGAGAATAATTGAGGCTCATTGATTAGTCTTATAGCTTAAGAAGTACATTATTATATGGAGACATAAAATCATAAGGCCTATAGCAAAGACAAAGTAGGGAGTGGGGGCGGGTAAAGCCTTGATAAAGTACCTAGGTAATGAGAAGTAGTTGAAGGTCTCATAAAGAAATGGAAATGTTGGGTTTCAAGGAATGGAGGGAAAAATAATGGCTAGAGGAAACCTACAAACCTAATGAAAGCTATAAATAGACACAATCATCCCTAACACTTAGAAATTTCTATAGTTTGGGATATTTAGGCATGTGACGAGTATACTGAACTTGATAAAACACTACAACAAGAACATTTTTTAATAAGGGAGTCTATTGAATGAATTTTTATATTAGCTATAGATGGTGGCTAAAACATGGTCCTTTTAAGAAAGGAAGCACTTAACTTGGATAAATTTGCACTTACTAATATACACCTCAACATCACCTAGAAAGTGGCAAGACAAAGATATCACATAAAACTATAGGGAAAAAATATAAATCTTTGATCAAATATCAATAAAGGACTCTAGGCAACAAAATCAAACTAAAAAAGAATTAGAAGCACAATAGAGTCCTTTCATTAAAAATAATATGTAAAATAAAAGCTCAAAAGGACAAGCATCAATAGAGGAGTTCTCTGATTTTATCTTAAACTAGAGTTGGTGTTGCAAGACATAAATAAGTGAAAACTTTATTAGAGAATGTTAGTAAGCATTCTAGGATCATCAAACCAACTTAGGAACCCATATATTAAGGTTTTTCATAAGTAAAGCTTTTCAAATTAACTTCATTAATGAAATTAATCGTCATGAATTAACAAGGCCTTTGATTGATCTATATGCCAAAATGTCTATGCAAGTGAGTTCATTTCCTCTTCATTAAATCAACTAAACTAATCATTAAAAGTAGGAATTGCAACAGTCTTGGAGATAAATTTCATTTCATTGTGACGATCAACACATACTCAAAAGTTCTTAACAAGGCTAATAATTGTTGCAACAGGCATGTTTAGAAAACCAAAAGCAATTCACATCTTTTCACTATGGTGGCAGAGAATTTTATTTTTTTTCACTCCTTTTCCACAACACTAAGTGTCTTGCATCTGAAAAATACCCAATTGCCTTCATCTCTCAAGCCAATTTCTTCGACTTTGCATAGAATTACTATGTTTGTGGATGTCATGTCTCCTACAAAAGAAGCACATGGCCTTCAATACATCCTGAAAGTATTTTAATTCCTTATCTCTCATCAATATCCCTTACCATTTCACACCACCTACCCACTACTGCATATATACTCAAAATAACACAAGTCACATCTTTTTAAGATCCAAATAAAAAATAACATTGCTGTAAATTAAGCCTGTATTCAGGCAGCAAGAAAATAGATCCACATATCCACCATAGGTTTAGCTTACAAAATTGCTCTATCCTTTATGCTTTGATGGATGTCCACACCATGTTCAAAAGCTCCCATTTTGGCACAGGCAAGGAAGATGCTGGCAAAGGTTGCGGAGTTTGGTTGTCCACCTGTCAATTGCATTTGCTTAAAATTTTCTGAATTCTTTTCAACAAATCCCTTTTGTGTATACCCTGCAATCATGGCATTCCATGAGATAACATTTTTTTGAGGCATTTGGTCAAACAGTTCACGTGCTTGTCTATGCTTCCACATTTTGGATACATGTCTACCATGGTGGTTGCATCTACAACATCTGACAAAAACTTGTTTTCCTTAATTCTGTGATGGATGTCCATACCCCGTTCCAAAGCTCCCAGTTTAGCACAGGCAGGGAGGATGTCGACAAGGATTGCGGAGTTCTGGTTTACACCTGCCGATTACATTTGATTGAATGTTTGTAAATCCCTTTCAGCTAACGCATTTTGTCCATATCCTGCAAGCATAGAATTCCACGAGACCAGATTTCTTTGTGGTATCCTGTCAAACAGTTTACGTGCCTTGTCTATGTTTCCACATTTCGCATACATGTCTACCAGAGCATACTGAATAATCCCTAGTCCGTTATGCTCTGATGGACGTCCATACTTAGTTCCAAAACTGCCATTTTTACACAGGCCGCCAATGCACTGACAAATGAAAACAAACTGCGTGGGAAACCTGGTTTTGAATGTGCTGAAACGGTGAGACTGCGAGGGAACAATTTGAATGCTAATAGTGAACGGGAAACGGAAATGGGGAACAGCAAGCTGGACAGGTAATTGGGCCCCATACCAGCCACCTAAGCATGGTTAACGGTTAGAGTGTGTTAGTTAAGCAAGCCCGTTACAAAATAGCACAGATCCAAGCTTTCAAAGTATTCCACGAAGCCTTTTAGAGCTGCTTTTATATTTCGCGTAAGCCTCTGCAACAGTACTTTGTATAAATATAATGGAAATCCAGCAGTACTAGTACAGGGCAGCAGCCATGGGAGTTATAGTGAAAATAGGTGAACAAGAAGAAGAAGTAGTGGAAGATGGGCGGCGCTCCTTCCTCTCGTCACTCACAATCTGCTGATGTCTGCATTCCTCGCTGCAAAATGCCTTGTCGCCTCTGCAATGCGTAGAAATGGAATGTCAGAATTAGAGGGAAACATATTATGTTAATATATATACCTTATTATCTACAATGCCAAACCGCTTAAAATAATGTATATGCCCTTCAGCTGCAACTTTTAATCCGTAAATTTTAATATTTAAAAAGGTAAATTTTGTTTAATAAAAATAAGAATTAATTTTTTTTTAAAATAGTACAGATGAGATTTAGTATTATTATTGTGTGTCTGGTTATTGAAATATACAATAGAATGTCACGAGATTAGGGAAAAAAATAAAAATAAGAAAAATTAAAAATAAATTATAATGTAAAATCATTCAATCAAATTCTTTTATAAAATAATATTGTTTTTGAAAGAAAAGAAAATTGCTTTTTAAGATCTACTATTTGGCATGTCCTCTTTGTTAAAATATTTAGGTCACAAATATACAAGTATGAGCATCTTTGTTTTTATATAACGGATTATAATATCGTGTTGGAGTATACATATAAATCAAAAGTTTTGGCTTGGCTAAGCTATCATGAATAGGGAGTTCCAATTCATCAAAATCACTCAAAAGTTAAACTTGGCCCGATCATACTTGTAAAAAAATTATTACATAGTGTGTCCTTTTTGCTTAAATACTTAGACTACAGCTAAAAATATATCAGCAACTCTATTTATATTGGAATTATAATAATATGAGAAATTATACATGTAAATGAAAAGTCTTCATTCAGCTAAGCTATCATTAAATAGGGAGTTCCAGGGCATCAAAAGCACTCAATAATTAAACTTAACCCAATCATACTTCTAAAAAAATGTTACCTAGTGTGTGTCTTTGTTTAAGTATTAGCCTTTATATGACTTTAGATCACAATCTTATGAAAGAATATACATCTAAATAAAAAATCTTCATTTGATAAGTAGGAGGTATTTTTCCACAGCGTGTCAAATTATGATATTGCTATCTTCATTTGATAAGTAGGAGGTATTTTTCCACAGCGTGTCAAATTATGATATTGCTATCAGGATTCAACCGTGTAGTTTCGGGTCAAACTCATTGACCCATGTTTCATGAGTAGTGGTTCACAACAACCCATCTCTCATGATAATGAATGGTCCACTTAGCACTCATTGCATCTAGGTGATGCTCACAGAGGTGGAGCATTGGTCCGTCCTGGGAGGTCACCCATCCCAATACTGCTCCAGCTCAAGCGCGCTTAACCAGGGAGTTTTCTCCAAGGTTAAGCCCGCTTGGGTTGTTACCCCATTTGCAAAACCTTCAGCAAGTGTTGTGCCTTATGAACCATTCATAATAGAGCCCCTTTAGCTCATCAATTGATAAGTAGGAGGTATTTTTCCACAACGTGTCAAATTATGATATTGCTATCAGGATTCAACCCTGTAGTTTCGGGTCAAACTCATTGACCCATGTTTCATGAGTAGTGGTTCAAACGAGGATAAAGATCATCTCTTTACATCTGCATAATCTTCCACTATTCTCCTTTGCTCTCCCCGATTTACTCCAAGACGGCAGTTTTACAGAGACAATGGGCATGGCCTTGCTTGGCTCATTAAAAAACTTCTTTGAAAATTACTGCTATTATTGAACATTCGTCACGTTTTTTATATGTTTATCGTTGAAATTTAAAGCATTTCTCATCTTTTTCCATCTGACACATATGGCCTAACGCTGGTTATTTAAAAGATGAAATGCAGGTCTTCAAAAATTTAAAAAGTGATTTTTTTTTTATTATTATTTTTTTAAATTTGAAGAAATGCAGATTAAAAAGTGTATCTTATTACGTCGCTTGATCAGGGTGGAACACATGGTGCATTGAGATATTCAAAGATTGAGTATTTTAATTAAGATTTTTCGTGTTTAAAGTTGACTATTATTATTTATAATAAATGGAATAATTTTTTTAAAAAGAAGTCATATTTAAAAATTAACAAATTATGTAATGTTACATGGTGTATTACAAATAGCTGATTTCATAAAAAATTATTGAACTAATTTTTTAATTTATGTATATGAAGAAAAGCATGTTGATGTGTATCATATTTAATGATGTGATCTTAAAATCTAAAATTTAGGTAATGAAGTTGACAAGTTATAAAAATTTCATCATTTGAAATAACACATGAGTTTGAGAGATACAAAGTTAGAGTACATGACTACTTTATCCTCTTACCTAGTTACTCTACAATCAAATGTGTTGGACAATTTCATTTCTAACTACTTTTGCACCAATGCTAGTTTTCAAAATTAGCAATATTTATTTTTAATTTGGTTTCAATTCCATAAGATGTCAAGCAAGGTGTTGTAGACACTTGAAACTTGACTAACATTTTCTGGTATCACACTAATTATTAATTCATAGATTTTTTTGTAATGTCATTGTACAATTCTTTACCTCTCTATATATAGGGAAATGAACAGAGAGAAGAAATGTGAGAAAGATAGATATAGAAAAAGAGAAGGGAAGACAAATTTAGAGAGATAAGGGAGAGTAAGGAAGAGAGAGATTGAGAGAATACAAAATATAAAGATAAAGAGGGAAACAAAGATATAAAGAGATCTCTTTCTTTCTCTTCTCATATCTCTCTATAATATCTCTCCATATGTTCCTCTCCTTACCTTTGTATATATCTCCCTCTCTCTATCACTCTCTATATAACTTCCTATCTCTATCTTTATATCCCTCCATCTCTCCCTCTCTCATTCTCTCCCTTTCTCTCTTTGTATCCCCCTCTTTTTATCTCTATTTACTCTCTCTTGGACCTCTCTCTATTTCCATCTCCATATACATCTCTATCTTCCTCTATATCTCTCTCCCTATCTCTATCTCCTTACTTCTCTTTCGATCTCTTTCCCATATGTCTTTCTCACTATATGTATCTCTCTATCCCCTGTTCCATTCCATTTCCCTCCATCCCTGTCCATCCTTCTATTTATATCCATATCCTTCATTCCATTTCCTCTTCCTTCTCCACCATTATTTCTCCTTCTATCTATCTCCTCCATCTCCATCCTCCACACCTCTCTACCTCCCTTCTATCCTCTCCTCATTAATTCTCTATCCTTCCCCATCTCCTTCTTCCTCTTCTTCTCTATTTATATCTCATTATCTCCATCTTTCCTTGTTCCATCCTCTCCATGTCTCCTACTCTCTCTATATCCCTCTGCATGCTTCCACCATCTTTATGTTTCTCTCCCCCCACTTCCTTCCTCTTCCCTCTTCTTCCATATTTATCTCTTTCTCTTTTCCTCTTTCCCCCAAGTGGTTATCTCTTCCTTCCCGCTGTCCTTCCTCTTCCTCCTCCATCCCTTCCTCTATTTCCTGTGTTTTATATCTCTCTCTTATTTCATTTATCTTCCCTATCTGGCTTTCTATCTCCTCTATCTATCCATATTTAAGTTACATATGTCCACTCTTCCATATTCCATCCATCCATCCTCTCCTCACCTTCCTTCTTCCTCTCTTCTGTCCTTCCCTATCTCTATCTTTATATTTCTATCTCTCCCTCTTTCTCCCTCTCTATATATTTATATTTTCCATCTCTAGATCTATCCCTTTGTCCTCTCTCTTTATCTCTCATCCTCCTTCTCTCCATATCCCTCTCCTCCATCTTCATCTCCATTTCCATCTTTATCTCTATCTTTAATTTCCTCTCAATCTATATTTCCTTACCCCCCCTCCCCCCCGCCCCCCCTTTCTCTTCCCCTATATCTATCCCTCTTTATATCCCCCTATCTCCCTCCCTCTAACTCTCTTCCTATTGTAAACACAACATGAGCATGTTGGTAATGAGCTTTATTATCTTCCCCATTCAAAGGTTTTGTTTTAGTTGTGTTTGGATCCTTGTAAGTAGATGCATATTTGATTTGAAGCTATCAAATTTTCCATTGAGATATTTGTTGCACAAACAACATCATTTTCTAAATAGACTACCAATTGACCTCATTTATACTACACAAATATATATGTAAAAAATAAACAAAAAAAAATCCCTAATTGATCTTCCACAATTCTTCATTGTACACATTGCACACCAAGGTGTGATTACTAGTATATAACAATTTTATATTAATAATAAGAGATGAAACATTGCCAACATTTAATATCTAACTTTTAATTATTTTTAGTATATATTATATTTATTTTATTTATAAATTTTATTTAATATAATAATTAGTAATATAAACATTTATTAAATATATTATTTATTTAAAATTTAGTGATTAAAATTAGGTTTATAGTTATGAATAGTGTTACAACCATAGTTAGGGTTAGAGTTAAGGTTAGGGTTAGGGTTAGGATTAGGGATAGAGTTAGAGTTAGGGTGTGAGTTAGGGATAGGTTTAGGTCATGCAAATAACTAATTAATAAAAATACTAAAACACTATGTGCATCCATAGGGGACTTGTCTCACCCTATCTCGCCCTAGGTACCCAAGGTAAGGGTTGGTGGGCCACTGGGCTGGGTCGCTGGGACACCCCGTTGTATAAAAAAAAAAATACTAAAACACTATAATTAACTTTTTTTCACATTAATATAATTTACATTTTATTTTTTTCAAATCTAGAAAACAATAATTACAATACTATAAAGACAAGTACTAGCCACAACATGACACTTGTTATATCTTATAAACAAGATGAATTAGATAGACGAAAGAAATAATACTCCATTTATAACACCAAAAAGAAAAAGATAGGACCTTTAAAATTGGTCTCAAGTTCATAACTCAATTAAGAACTAGTCCGTGTGAAATTGTTTAACTAGATGTAAACATCATGGAATAGTGGATTATAAAGTGCGGATTTGACATTATTGAAATCTTCCATTTATTTGCGGGCCTTATGATTATGATGCTCCATAAAATTGCTTTCCCTTTCCTACAACAAACTTCTTTCTTTTCTATGCACACAGATTTTTATTAATAGTTGCCACGTAGTGATATTCCCTGCCTTTAAATGTGCAATGCTGAAATTTTGAAATTTTTATTTAGTTTTAGGTTTTAATGTAGTTATATTGATAAGTCGTGTATTTTTATTTAGTTTATTTATATTTATGTTTCGTTACAGTACTTTTATATATTTGATTTGATTTATATTTATTTTCAATTTATTTATTTTATTATTAGTTTATATTTTTATATATTTATTTTAGATTTTAAGATCTATATTTGTTGTTTTATGTTAATTGTGTGATTCGGTTCAATTTTGATCAATTTTAATTGATTCAAATTTAAAATTGCCGGTTCTCATTTTTAACTAGATACTAAGAGTTGATTTGGTATGCATATGTGAGACTATTTATTATGTCTTAGTATTTAAAGGTATTCGTTTGTGCAATTATGCACATCCATGAATGCATGAAGGAATGACAAGGAACATTTGAGTTACAGGGAATGATTATTCTAAGAACACTTTTATTTGGAGCATAAAATTAATTAATTGTGTCAAAATTTGTATCAGCCACTTGTATGGTTGTTTGATGTCTTATAATATTTATCCAAGGTCATCAAGTCAATCTAACAAGAGGGTTAACTAAGGAGAACTTGACCCTTGTAGTTTGATAGATTCTCCCCAAACTATTTTTGAATATTGCCTATCCTTATGTATCTTCAAAATATTAGAGATTGAGGTGGAGCTAGTTTTAGAAGTCCATTATATACTAGATATATCTTGTGAGTTACAATTTTTTTTTATGCATTTGATATTTATTTATGAACTTCATGTTCAACCATAAGGGGCTTAAATTTGCGAAAATAATATCAAAATAATTTGAGATAGCGAGCATATCAAGGCATCAATTCTTTAGGCATTGGTAGATTAATTTTGCACACTTTCAACATCCATATTCCATCAATGATTTGAGAGCTAAATATAGATTTATTTTGTAATTAATTTTTGAAAAGAACACTTTAAATTATCAATTCTCTTATGAAATGGGAATTATAATCTCTTATAAAGTTATTTATAAAAAATAATCAAAATAATAATAGTAGAAATTGCAACAATCAATATATAACAATTAAAGTAAGTGATGTGGGAAAAGGGGATCTATGGTCTAAATCACACCCCTTCCTATATCACAATGGAAGGTACAAAAAATGATCTCAACACCCACTTGGCTACTAACCTCAATAGAAGAACTAGAATGGTGGATCAACATTCTGGTTCTTTTTTTGGAGGTTGATTGGATATTGATTAATTGACTGAATTTGATAATGTAAAGATGTAACTAGGTCAATTGTGAAAATGCAGCAAACTATTATAATTTCAAAAAAACACATGATAAAAAGCTAGAAATAGAGTACAAAGCAACAAAGGTCAGATACAAAGGAACCTAGAATTTAAATTTGAGCTTGATTTGGTTGGACAAGGGCACTGACACCCTATACTTGGAAGTGCAGACACTCGTAAGCAAAATTCAAATCTCAGTTGGTCCCTATATATGACCTCTTCCTTTCTAGACTTAGTGTCGTAACTTTGTTTGACATTGATAAATTCCACTTTCCATGATTTGTTGACTTGTAGGATTAAATGCTTGATTGAGCAATTAGGTCTTCAATCCTCTCCCAAATTCACTTCAAATATGAAACTACACACAAAGAAGAGGGGAAAGTGTTGTGTCATATAGGGGCTTGCCTAAGTCAAACCCCATTTTGGTATTTCTACCTCCACAATGGCTATGATGATGTAAAAGAGAGCTTACTCTTGATCGAGTAGAGGCTAATGTATAAAAAAGTGACAAATTGACAATTGTTGCAACTTAACACTTATATCTGCATTCCTTGATAGACTAAAGTCATTGTACTAATCACCTTTAAGGATAATTAGACGCTTGATTTGAAGTCCTACAAGTGTTAGTACTTACAAAACAAATGGACATGAAACATAAACAAACTCACATAGAAACTTGGTATGATGCTAACATGATGCTTGACTAAAATAACGTTGCAATAATTCTACTAATTTTTCTCTTCACTACTTTTTAGGATGCTCAATTATGATCTCAATTGCCTTAGCATTCATATCATTTGAAATGGTGAAAAAGACTTGTATTTATATGTCATTCTTTAATTTCCCATAAATTAATTACTGACAATCAACAATTGAATTCAAAAATCTAAATATTAAAATGTTGACATAGACATATGTGGATTAAGGCCAAAATAGGTTGGATAGGGGTGCTAGCACCCTAGTTCAGACCTATTTTGGGGATTTGATTGTCATTAAATGAACATTAATTCTTAAATCCCAATTCAACTCTGGTTCCCAAAATATTATCATAAAATAGGAAGATTAAAAAAACAACTAGGTCCAGGCACCTAGGAGGGAGCTAAACCTAGTGTGAAATTGTCAAGGATGACAATTTATGATGTTACATTTAGTCCAAACTTTAGTGAGAGTATGAACGAATGCTCATTGTCACACTAAATTAAGGATAATCCAAGAAGGGTTCATTTATCTGAACATTGAAGAAATAGGACGACATTACATCTAGGGGATGCACTAGCCCCCGAGCTCAAGATCCTATAGCACAACAATGTAAAGACAAAGGAACACACATATGAGGTGCAATGCAACATGAAAAACACAAAGCATACATTATGAAGACACAAGACTAGCATAATACAAGTACTACATGATGCAAACACAATGTAAGCACAAAACATGATGCAAACATAATGCAAACATAATACAAATATAATGCAAATAAAATACAAACATGATGCAAAGCAGATATGACAATCATGGACTAGCAAGCTTTGCAAAATTCTTACTAAGATCCATACCCAAGGTGTTCATGAATCACAAGCTTACAGAGTCTAATATTTTTTAGGTGACCCCATTAACAAAAGAAACATAGGCTAGTGAAGTCTAAGCTTGATAAGAAACAACATAGGCTAGTAAACTCTGATATTCATTTTGGTGATTTTTTGTAATAGTATCAAATGAAAACACACAAGGTCTAGTGAAGTACAATATTCGCTAGATGAGTTTCTATTTAACCATACCAAGAATTATAGTTCCAATCATTCTAATAAGATGCTACAAAATGATCAATATGCCAAAAAATGCAGCAGGGTGATCCCTAGTTTATAATTACAACCAGAACCTCGTGCGCTGGCTTCAAATCACTTTATTCAGGTTTTCATAATGGGCTAAACCACAGGACCCAGAGATGCATCCAGTTATCACTTGCTTTTGCATCCATTCAGATTCTGATATTTTTTCAATTTTCTAAAATAGATGCTTCTTTTTCCTCCACAAGTGGTTTTCCATATTAGCAGTACTTTAAAAGTGGCTGCATATATTACATGTTTTTTCCCTTTGGTCAGAATTCCATTCATTTAATTTATGACTCTGATTATGAAATTGCTTTCCTTGGTTAAGATAGTTTTATTGAATATTTTTTCTTTAATCAGGTTTCAAAGTCAAACCAATTACAATTCAGACATAGCGCGATTGTATAATGCACAACTTTTTTTGTATGTATCAAAATTCTTTTTTTTTGTTTGATCAAGGACTTGAATATCTGGTGCACTTATGTTTTTCAATTTTTTTTTTGATAATCTACTCTTTTTCCACATGTGTAGAGCAGAACGTTTTCGACATTGAGAAAAATCTGTTTCGTAAATGAAAAAATGCCATAATAAAGCTAAAACATATTAAATTATATTCATTTGATAGCTTGTTAGAATTCACAGGTTGGTTTGGTTGCTAAATACTTTACCCCATTTTCATCCTCAACAGGCTTTAAAAGCATAAAAAAATTAGGTTTTGTGAACAAATTAAAAAATTAGGGAAAAGGGGGGTTCTAGTGAACCAGGGTTCATTCGAACCCCACTTTTATAAGGGGATTTTTTGGATTTTTTCGCGGGAAAGTATTGAAAGGGTTCGCCCGAACCCAGGTTCTAGCGAACCCCTAATTGGTTTGATCGAATTAGTAGGTTCGTACGAACCCCTAACATCAATTTTTTTTCCATGCATTCATTTTTTGTGAGTTTTCCTTCCTCACTTCAATTGTAAACCACTATTGTGGCTTCACCCATCACCAAGTTCACTATGTGAGAAAAAGTGAAGCACACATAATTGAATGTATGCCCCCACCTTAAAGTAATGAGGAAGAGACTTAAATATCTCAGTGGAGGAATGACACATGAAGACAACAAAGATTTTGGTTCAACGTGAAAGAGAACTAAATATCTCAATACTTTGCATCGTTCCCAAAAGGAAACAAAAGAAAACAATGTTCACAACATAAAGATGAATATCACAATGAATTTTGTTGAACATTCTAGATAATTAAGGGGGGGTGAATCAATTATCATAAAACAATTTTCTTTTCTTTAATTAATCTACAGCAAGCTTATATCAATTAGAAAATAATCAAACAAATAAGAAAATGAATGCACACAACACCAAGCACAATGAACACTAGAATTTACGCGAAAACCAAGGAAGGGAAAAACCACAGAGAATACTAATTCTCAATTATAGAACACCAGTTAAGGTGATTTTTACAAAGGCTCACTACTAGATTGCTCACTGTAGGTAAGGCTCATTGTCGGTGGGTTCACTACCAGCTTAATACATCTAATTATAAAATAGACTCACTGAAAAAAGTGAACTGATGAAGTTGCATCTACATATACATGAATTCAATTTTGGTTAAGAGAACAATAACTATTTGTAGTAGATCTAGTAAATAATCTTCTACACACCTTCCTCACACAACCTCTACAAACCAGATTACTTCTTCCTTCACACCCTTTTATTTTCTTACACACACCATACTCCACTCTTCTTCTTTCATCGAACAAAAAAAACTTTTACTTATACCATTACATTCCTTCATAATATCCTAGGTTGGCCAAACACAATGTCTTCATAGTCTTCTAAGTCCACCCAACACAATTTGAATTTAGATCACCAAAAAACATGCCAGCATGAGGAACAACCTTGAAATATTTAATAAGGCCTTGCATGCTAGCACTAGACCCAAAAGATAGGTTGCACATAAAAGTCTTCTTACCACATTACCAAGGGACCCATAAGTAGGTCATACATAAGATGTGTTCATTACATAACATAATTATCAAAAGGTAGCAAACTTTGAACTACATGAAATATATTCTGGAGCCGATGAAAACTCCACAACCAAGACCAGATCTTGATTATCATAAATTTCAGTATCAACCGTAGAAACAAAATTTGACATACCAAAACTTGTAACATGCTACATTAATGTCTAGATAGAAAGGTTGCCTAGAGTAAGATTTAAGCACAACAACCAACAACAAAATATTAGACTTCATTATTCTGCATTAACTATCTTCCATGAATGTCCCAAAAAGAAGTACTGCCATATCTGGATCAAAGATAACATCCATACTATGTAACATCAAAGCATATGATAAGATAGATCATTTTTGTATATCATTCAGAGCTCAACCTTCTAGATCTAGGTTTTGACATCAATGACAACAATGTTGAATCATCTCAACAACTTGAAACAATATCCCCCTTTGGAATTGATGGAAAAACAACAAAAACACAAAACTCCATAAACTTCAAGCACTTCCCCTTAGACAAGCAATTCATTACCTCTTCATGTTTTTTTTTTCTCTTCATTTTCTCCCCCTTTTTTCCATCAAAGGCAAAGGGAAAAATAAGAAAATTTAGGAGATCAAGTAAAAATAACATTTTTCACATGAAAAATCTTCTTGTACCTTTCTCTCACAATTGGAAGAATCCTCTTCCAAGCTAGCACTGCAAAAACCATTCTAGAACACATATTGTCTAGTAGAGTCAACAACATAAATTCAAAGGTGACCAATCTAGAGATAGGCATTGTTGTTCACAATCTTCTGCATTAGAAAGTATCCTAAAGAGATGATGCAATGGGACCTCAACAATTTCTTTGGCCAACTAGAAAGTTTTAACCAAATCTTCCCTCTATCTCTATGTAGACAATAACTCAACTTGCAACTCTCTAACTCTTATTCTCTATTTTCCATCTTTATCTTTGAAGAAGTCAAAACACTTCCCAATATCATTCAATTCAAATTCAATAGCTTCAATTCCTCTTCTAAAATTATCAACAATAACAAGCCACCAGAGACAATACTTGTAGATTTCAGACATCTCTTTAATGCATTCTCTTGTCTCACCAACGTGTTTGGATAACTTTTTGTTTGGATTTGACACACCTTCTCTCAATCATATCTTGGAACTTGTGTCCTTCATATTCTTCCCACAACAACCTTTCTTCAACAACTTCTACTAGATCATCTGGTAATGAGTTAGAAACATTTGAAATAGTAATACCCTTTTTAAGCAGATAATCAACTAAGGCATCATCAATTATAAGCCTACTGGTTGGAGAGTAGGAATACCACATTTCACTAATATTTTTCATATCATCTTCATCCAACGTCGAATGAACTTCATCTAGATTGAAAGAGTTGGATCTAGGCAGAGACTCTTCTTCCTTCTCCTTCTCTTCTGGGATAGTGATGACATCCTTTGTGTTAATTTTTCTCCTTTTAGATTTTAGATGGGAACCACCAATGAAAACCTCTAACTCTTTCTTACTAGATGAGGAACCCTCCTCAAACTGACTAGAAACTATCATAGCATGGCATAGATTCATCTGCAAGGATGAGAAATAAACTTTGCATGCAATTTCTTTATCTTCCATACATTCCAAGTATCTATAAACTTGCTTTCTGATAGGATGTCAGACTTCCACTTAACATTCTCCTTTGATGGTAGCGAACTTAGAAAGTAAAATACTAAACATATGAGCAGAGACCCAAACCAAAAAGGATAATTCTCAACCAAAGAAATTCTAACATTCTCAATTAGGTTTTCCATTATGAGGATACATAAGTCAAACTGTTTATTTTCCTTCATCATCTTATGTGCAAGATACATTGCAATAGCTGAAGTAGAACCTTCATAATTTCTAAAATAGATTTTATAAGTGATTCCATAAGCAATATACATTACTGTAAGGTTGACAATGGTATTTATCAATAGAGCTCGGGGGTCTTTTTCGACACTAGTAAATTCCTCCACATCTCTTTATTTCACCATTTTCTTCCTAGGGAGGTCACCACCACTGCACAATCTAGTAATAACTTCAATGGATTCCTTAGTGATCAGATAAGGTTTGTCCAAAATGATGCTGCCATCCTTGAATCGACTCAACTGGAACAAGATAGACTCTTTGTTGGAAAACCAGGGAAATTCTCCCCACAAATCCATACCCAGAGCACTTACAGTCTACAATTCATCAATCTTTAACCATAGTTCCATTTCCTTCATCTTCTAATGATCAAATTCATCCAACTCTACTCCCTTTAGCCTTAATGAAATACCGCCACTCAATTCTCTATCAATAGATTCCATCGTCACGCTTATCTTCTTCAATCTTTTATCTCTTCGTGAAACTTCTTGTTTGCAAGTTGTGAGAAATGTTTTGAAAACTCCACCTTTTAACCTTAATTGGTCATGATGAACTTGCTGCCAAAAACTTACATCGATGATTCCATCAATTCTACTTCACTTTTCAATCAGTCAGATGAAGCTCCATCATATATCACCAACTGGATCAAACTTAGTGATGTTAAAAAAAACATCAATATTACTTTAGAGAGGGGGTGCCGACAGGATATGCATAGCAACACTCCCCTTGAGCCAAGGTGGTTGGCTCAGATTCTGGTAGAGCTTGTACCAAGATACGGTACCATAAAAGAGTTCTCCACACTCATTTCCTTTTTCTTCCACTCCATGACGGTCTTCTTATATTCACCTGATTCT
Source organism: Sequoia sempervirens (assembly GCA_007258455.2). Lineage (NCBI taxonomy): Eukaryota > Viridiplantae > Streptophyta > Pinopsida > Cupressales > Cupressaceae > Sequoia > Sequoia sempervirens. The sequence continues at coordinate 34,282 of VDFB02387107.1, forward strand.
GCAACCTTTTTGTTTTTAGGATTTTCTAAAGCAACATGTTTATATGTGTTAGCATAATGTTTGAATTGACTACACTTGTAACATCTTTGCCTTGACTTAATTGAGTGAACCCTAGATTTGCAATGATTAGCTTTGTGACCATAACCATGACATAAATAGCAATTACCATGAAAGAGGTTATTTATTCCATTCCTTCTAGTTGGATTAGATAATTGACTTCTGCAATGAATTGTTTTGTGACCAAACTTGTGACAGTTAAAGCATTGAGTACTCAATTCCTTCTAGATTTTGCACTCTATAACCTTATGTCCAAAATTATTGCATAGAAAACAATACTCGTTAAATGATAAGTTGCTTTGAGCATTTGGTTGCCTGACTGACTATCTTTTAGGTGTTCTAGAGTTCCAGACCTTGCTTGTTACACTAGATCTCACTTCAACTTCAACTGCTTTGTATTCACTCTTAGTGTTTTAATTTGAGTTTTCACCGATGAATCCAAGTCCTCCCTTATCCTTGTGACATTTCTATAGGGAGAAGAGTTGATCTAGAATTATGCTACTTTCACATACTCTTGCTTCTATTTCTAGCCTTCTTAACTCTTGATCTAACTTCTCATTTTCTTTTGATTTATGTTTGATGGTATCCTTGATATTTTCTTTAGTCTTCTTCTATTCTTCCATTTTCTGTTTGATAGTATCTTTGAGATTTTCTTTAGTCTTCTTGCATTCATTCAGTTGCTACTTTAAATCCACAATACTTTCCTTTAACTCTTTTAATTCTTATCTAACCTCTCTATGTCTTTCTTTGAATTTTTGGATTTTCTCCCTTAGCTTTGAGATACAAGCATCTCCTTCCTTGAGGTTTTCTTTCAATTCTTCATTTTCAGATTATGTGCTTTCCATATCATCTAACATTATCTTCAATTCTTCGTTAGAGTGATAAGATCCTACCATTTATTCAAACTATCAAGATCTCCCTCAAGCGGCTAAGCTCTATCTCCAAGGGACCAAGCTCTGATACCAATTGTTGAATAGTTCAGATAACTGAGAGGGGGGTGAATTAGTTATCATAAAACAATTTTCTTTTCTTTAATTAATCTGGATTAGGCTTATATCAATCAAAAAATAATCAAATAGATAAGAACATGAATGCACACAACACCAAGCATAATGAACACTAGAATTTACATGGAAACCTAAGAAGGGAAAAACCACAGAGAATTATAATTCTCAATTATAGAACACTAGTTAAGGTGATTTTTACAAAGGCTCACTACTAGATTGCTCACTGCAGGTAAGGTTCATTGTCAGTGGGCTCACTACCCAATTAATACATCTGATTACAAAATAGTTTCACTAAGAAAAGTGAACTAATGAAGTTGCATCTACATATGCATGAATTTAGTTCCAGTTAAGAGCACAATAATTGTCTACAGTAGATCCAGTCAAGAATCTTCTACACAACTTCCTTGCACAAACTTTGCAAAACAAATTTCTTATTCCTCTAAACCCTTGTATCTGCTCACACACACCATTCTCCACTCTTCTTTCATCAAACAAAAACAAATTTTACTTATACCTTTCCATGCCTTCATAATCTCCTAGGTCAACTAGACACAATGTCTTCATAGTCTTCTAAGTCAACCAAACACAATTTGAATTTAGATCACCAAAAAACATGTCAGCATGAGGGACAACCTTGAAATATTTAATAAGGCCTTGCATGCTAGCACCAAACCCAAAAGATAGGTCACACATAAAGGTATTCTTACCATGTTACCAAGGGACCTATAAGTAGGTCATATATAAGATAGGTTCATTACATAACATAATTATCAAAAGATAGAAAACTTTGAACTACATGAAATATATTCTAGAGCTGATGGGAATGCCACAACCAAGATCAAAGGTTGATTATCACTAGTTTCAGTATCAACTGGAGAAACACAATTTGACATACCAAAACCTGTAACATGCTACATGAATGTTCAAATAGAAAGGTTGCCTAAAGTAAGCTTTGAGCACAACAACCAACATCAAAAGATTTAAAGACTTCATTGTTCTGCATTAACTATCTTCCATGAATGTCCCAAAAAGAAGTACTACCATATCCAGATCAAAGATAGCATTCATACTATGCAACATCAAAGCATACAATAGGATAGATCATTTATGTATATCATTCAGAGCTCAACCTTTCGGATCAAGGTTTTGACATGAATGACGACAATGTTGAATCATCTCAACAACTTCTCAAAAAAATCATTTTCTTTCTATCCTTGTGCCAACAAGAGCAACAAGAGTTATCCAAAGAAAACTAACAAACATAAAAACACATGAGGGTACAACACATGCAAGCTGATCTAAAGCAAATCATTTGCATCCCAATCTTGCTTATCATAAATGGAAGGTAGAGAATAAGCTAAAGGAACTATGACAAGTGGTTGGTACAAGGATAAGTATCGAGTTCAAATGAATCACTCATTAGGAGTATCGTCATGGTAGTCTCCATCTAAATTCATTGATTTGGAAAATATAAGCACTAATTCATTATGATCTTCTTTTTGTACTTTTATCTTTTCTTCTACTTCATTATTTGAATGTATCACAATAGGCTACATATTAGTACTATTAGCATGATTATGAGCACTATCATTTGCATAAGTCTCTTTCCTTTTTTTCTTAATCTAGAATAGGTAAGGTTTGGTTTCATGGTTCAACAAGGCTATGGGGTGGATTCAGGTAATGACAAGGATGGATGAGTGGGAGGTATTTCATCAAAATTGGGTTGGATGGATGGATGGTCACTAGGTAAGTGGTTTTACACTCTTCAGAAAGCTAATGAGCCATAGCACAATGTATTATTTTATGCTCTTTTTCACTTCTATTTCTTCTTGTATGAGCTTCAAATTGTGAAGGGGTAATTGAGGTGTTTTACAACATTAGCCTATTTTCTTCCTTTTTAGGAAGAA
>VDFB02387108.1:0-23955 GCA_007258455.2 Sequoia sempervirens
TATTACAAAGCAATTACAGAATGTAAAGATGAGCATTACAAATCATGATTAAGCAAGATTAAAGAACTGCTGTCAATACTACTGTCAGCTTACAATATGATAGAGAATTCGCCTGCCAAGAGCATAGAGTTAGAACAATTCAACGAGCATTTAAATAGAGAGTTCTCCTTGCTTAATGGAAATACCCAGACTGATTTCTTCTCTCAAAAACCAGATTTAAGATTCTGACCTAATCAGATCAGCACCTTTAAATGTAAAATCAGCAACCTGAGATCATATTAAAATGGACATCTCTCTCACAACTCATCCAATTGACATGAAACGAAGTGCAAAAGACCCTAATGATAAAAGCGACCAAGATGGAGCACTGAAAACAGATCAAAAGTCCCTAATTATTTAATGCACGAATCCCAAGACAGATCTAGAAGGTACGGCCCAGCAAGAGGGGCGATTTGCATTTAAAAATTCAAGACACTCATAAAAATTCTACAAATTTGAGGAAAGGGTCGCCCCTTACAGACAAAGAGCATAAGACAATACCCAGAAGCACTCTTTTTGTATTTTTTGACTTGTGATTAAAAACAACAATCTGCTACAATGAATATGCAACTCCAGAAACTCACTAATATGCATAAAACTGATTTACAAAACCACACAAAGACTAAATGCAGAAATCTCACAATGAATCACTCAAAATTACATTATCTCACCACTGTTTGCTATCTTTCAAGCGAGAAGCAATGCCAAGCTTACATTCCTCGAAGCAATCCCAAAGCCAATCTGGCAACATAACATTCCTGTAGACAAAAGATGATCAAAGTGCTAACCAATGGCCTCCTTTTATAATTTCCAGATGATCTTTCTCGAAACCCTAAACTTCCTTTTTGAACCAAACCCTAATCCTCCAATAGATGGCGTCCCACTTTTCCAAGCAAACTTTGACTTTTAATAATACTTTATTTCCTCCTTGAAGTTGGCATCCAATTTGAGCTTGGGTTAAACTTTTCTTTATAAGAAATATAATTAATTTCTTTCAATGAGGCACCCACCCATAAAGACATCTTTTAAAACAACTTAAAGTGAAGAAGCTAGGCCAAGGGGGTTAGTGTTAAAATATAACATTAAAACATGACTTAATTAAATAATTCAAACTTATCTCTCCAATTGTGCCCCGAAGCCATAAATGAGCAAGCCAACTGATCAGATTGAAGTAAAAAGCCAACCATGCCGAAACCAACAAGAACACTGCCAGAAATAGAATTTACTAAAAATAGTAAATTCCTGAAGATGCTCAGAATGCCAAGAAGAACATATCACTGCGAAGCTCTCTGAAAACCCAGAAAGAATCCACCATTGAATCAACCAACCTCGAGCAAGAGCATCCTTCAAAACAAGAAACCCTAATTTTACCTTCAGAGTAGCTCATGTGTCTCCTCGAATAGGCCAATGTACCACTGGAAAGATCATGCCTCTAGAAGGGGACATTACAAAACTGCTGTCCGTGATCCAAAACTCTCCTTTTTTCATAAATCAAGACCTCTTCATTATCATTTGCATTCTTCTCATTTTGAGTCACTCTCATCAAGCTTAATCTGAGCTTACTCTGAAGTTCTCCTTTGTATTCATTTCTTGTGTAGTGAGTTCATCCCTGAGAATAACAATCTTTTTTTCAAGCTCTTCTTCATTGTTTCTAGATTGTTGTAGTTCAATCTCTAACTGAATGAATTCTCCATTAATTCTACTACATTCATTAGATCTCTTTTTTAGGGACTAGACAATATTTTTCCCTATTATTCTTTTTTTTTCGAATTTTAGTCAGTCTTTCTTATCACTATAGGACTCCATCTCATGCTTTAGGGTAGTGTTGTCTTTAGCAAGCTTTTCACATTCTTCAGTTATTTCCTTCAAGGGTTGATTCAAGTGAACATCATCCATGCTTTTTCTCTCTTTTTGGTTAATTTGATTAGAGAGATCCTTTCTCTTTTCCCTAGACTTAATAATCTGATCCTTCAACTTTTGAATGAATTTCTCAGCATCCTTAAGATTTTCTCTCAACTCCCAGACTTTTGCTTTAGACTAATCAAGGTCATCAAGTGCCACCAAAAGTTGTTGCGTAAGACTACTAGAGTCCATTAGATTCTAAGATCCACCTCAAGTTGTTAAACTTCTTCCAAGGAACTTAGCTCTGATACCAATTGTTGGACTCAAGCAACACTGAGAGGGGGGGTGAATCAATGTTGTGCAATTTTTAACTTTATTAAACTGATCTCTCAAGTGTATATAACATTCAATCAAGAGAAAGATGCAAACACATAAAGAAATCATCCACAACACCATAACACAAGGATTTTACGTGGAAACTCGGTTAAGGGAAAAACTACGGTGGAGGTCAATCCACAATTTGAGTACTCAAAATATAAGTGTTTTACAAAATGGGGAATGCACTTGCATTCAAGCACACTGCCTAGAGCTCATTGCTCAAAATCGAAGACTCACTACCTACAAAAGATTTGGATTACAACAAAGGTTGAACTAAGAAAATAGCATCTACAAATGCCTCATTACAATTCTGGTTAGGCTCATAGATCAGATTCTAGACCTTCTGTCTAATTTTGCACTTCGCTTTGCTCTGCCTTAGTTCACTTCACAAAATCCTCTTCTGCAAAGATGAAAATTGCTCAACTGCTCTTCTGATATTCGCTCACACATCAACACATATCAAATACTCACACACACACACCAAAATGAATTAACTGATCTCATATATATATATATTTGCTACCAAGAATTAAGTCGCTATATGTAGGCTTCAATAGAATAGAAAATATCTTCCAACTGTCGGCTCAAATCATGAAAAACATGTAATGCGCATCCACCAAAGTTGGCCATAGAATAGATAGGACCCAAAACAAAATCTCCAATATGAAAATACTTCAAAAAAAAATTCCTTAGACATTTGCAACACCCAACATTCACTTAGTCGGCCTTCATACATTGATGAACAAAAAATTGAACGACCAGATCTCCTAACTCGTACACCACTTGATGCGACAACAAAAGACTTGAGAATAACACATTTCATATATCCAATGACCTTCCTTGATATCCACAACCAAAATAGTTAAATTGATAAAGCAAAACACTTGACAGATTCAACTTCATTAAGATACCCTCTACTTCACTCTATCTTCTGGTATAGTTAGATACTACAGTGTAGACTAGATCAATGACTTTAGTTGCCATAAATGACAAAAGTAGAAGCCATATGCCAAAAACTTAATTACTTACAACATTAATGATTAGTTTGAATGAATGTTGTTCAACTTGCATTGAATCTTCCTATTCATATGCTCTATAACCACACAAACAATCTTCAAATTATTAGCATAAACTGTGTCCTAAACTTGTGATAACACTTTCTTATATACTTCAACCTGTTGAAGCAATTGTTCCTTTGTGGGATCATCTGATGGAGTTGCATCCAGTGTGCTTGGATCCTCAATTGCAATTGGTTCTTGACCTAAATTGTATGGAATTATTGCTAATGATTGCTCTGGTGGAGGAGATTGGGGATGTGTAATTGGGGAAGTAGGTGCAACATAACTCGAACCTAATGGGCCTTGGGTCTTCAAAGTTTCTACCAGTTTTTTGAAAAATTCCAACTTTGTTTCCGTCTCAGCCACCTTTTGTTGACTCTTATTATATTCATCAATGATCTCATTGTACTTGCTTATGTACGAGTCTATTTTTGCAATGACATTCTCCACCATTTCCTTAGTGAATTTAGCAACATTGATTGTCATCTCTATTGCTTCATTGTTGGAGTGTCAAAGACTCTTTTAATGATTAACTACCCATTGAGGTTGGATGGCTCTACAACTTTTAGTTTCTTGGACGCCAGAGATAATGACCAAAGGGCTAAGGCATCCCATTCTTCATTGAAGGCTAACCCTTGCAATGCCAATTTGGCTTCCTTATCTATTTGAAATAAGGGTTTTTTATGCCTCCTTATTGTATCCAACACAACTGCATATGCAATGTCCCACTTTGGCAACAATAACACTCCACTTTTATGCACTAATGCTCTGCCTTCTTTAGGTGCGATGTTTTGGAATTCATTCCTCGTCATTTTCCTTACATTTGCTTGAACAACCTCCTCAGGAAGTTCTGGGTGCAAGCTCCTCTCCTTAGCAACATTTTCTACATACTCTCAAGCCTTAGCTCTCCATACAAAATCCTTAAATACTTTGGTTTGTGCAAAAGAATCATCCTCCAAATTTTTTTTGCAAGCCTCATGCCTTAGATCATCAGCATTGTTTAGGCCACTAAAATTCGATTTTCCTAGTTTGAGGCTGCTCTCTCCTGTGCTTAATGCAACTTCCCTTGGGGGAGAAGGCATTCATTGTTGTATCTCTTCTCCGATGACAAGGATGTCATCTTCGTTTGATTTAGGATAATCAAATATCAATCTTACCTCAATCCTCTACCTCTTGGGTGGTGGTTGCTCATATGGACATGGACCTCTAGGAGGTGAATCAAGGTCTATTATGGTAGGGAGAGCTTGTTTGGGAGGAGATGGTACTATCCTCACAAGAGAAGATACTCTTGACCCCTCTGATGCAGTAGGGGTTGGAAGTGTTTGCTGCTTCTTTATTATTTCCTTCTTCCTAGAGTATACTCTAACTTTGTGTGATGGTTGGTAAGAGGGTCTCTCCTCCTCTGTTCTTACTAGTTCTTCTTCAACAACCATTGCCTTCCCTTTATCTGTTATTATATGTTCCTCCCTCAATACATCCACTATGTTCTCAAAATGGTCAAGTACATACATGACCCTATTTAACTCACCCTTAATATTGGGTAGAGGGTCATAATTGGGATTTTCCTTTTGGGTTTTATCCACCATTTTAATGAAGGTGAGATACATTTCCTTCCTTTCATCTTGAATTTCCATATCAAAAATGTTTTTGATCACATCTTTAGGTAAGTAAAAATTATGGACAAAGGAGCCACCTCTTATCCTTGCTTTCAAAGAAACAATGAAACCTTCCAGGCCATGGTTCCTTGGGTGCACAGTTTTATTCCTATAAGGTGCAAGAATCTACTCCAAGTCTTTCCATCCTACCTTAGCCATCACAAAATATGAAAACACAGTCCACTTAGGAAAGAATGGGCCTTTCTTTTGTTGTTTAGGTAACTGTGCCATTTGTATTGCCCCCAATTGCCTCATAACTTCAATAAATCCAATCCTTAGTGGCAGATCTATTGGTAATGCATGTGGGTTCACATTTGTGCCATAGATCCTAAAGATTGTTGTACCGGGGTATGGAATTATGTCCCCCTAATTATGAGTTAATTGCAAATCATGCCTCCTTTACAAGGGCCTCAAAAAATCATGTATCTCCTTTGGAATCCTTAGTGGATTGAAAATAAAAAACCTTCTCAATTTGGAGACAAATTTTTTTTGGAAAAAAACAAAATCATACTTCAAGTCATCCTTATCCAAAATATGAGTCCAACATTGGACTAACATTTCAATATCAGGAGAGAGTACCAATAGAATCTCAGCCAATCCTTTCCTGCCTTAAGTGTAGACAAACCCTAATGAATGTTCTCTGCCAGATATGTGGCATTATCATACACTACATTATAGGTCAGGTGTTGAAGGTGTGCTGCCATATACATGTAACTTATTAGAATGGTGGATGACGGATCAAAACCAAGAATTTGACATAGGGAGAAAACTATTTTCTTGAAGTAATTTGCAAAGTACTTCATGGGGAAAGGCTCCTTTTCATCCTGGCCAATTGTTATTCATTTCCTTGATTTCTCAACACCTATACTTGCAGTATGCATGGGCAGCATTGTTAAACTGAACATAGCCATTGTTTTATGATATTCTACTCTAAAAGCTTTGAGTTCAATAGGAATCGTATCCTGACTCCATTCATGCAACTTGAATATTTTTGCAATCTCCTCTCTGGTTATCTTCACCATTTTAACACCATAATATGCTCTTACCACTCTGGAGACAAGATCATACCTCATAGCTATATCCTTCAACAAATCCACATTCATGTATATGTTTGGCACTACTAACTTCCATAAATCCAATCTCTAGGTGTTGCAGATGGGAATCCCATAGTTTTTTGTTTCCAAACCAATTTTGGAACATTCACCACCCTATGTATGGCACATTGGAATCCTTTATATAACATTGTTTGTCAACTAACCCCTCTTTAATTTTAAGGCCTTGAAACAGAGTTGTTCCCTCAACCCTTTTGCTAGTTGAGGGTTTCAATTGTTCAAGGATATCTTGGGAAACAAGCCTTGGTGTGAGTCCAGATATGGGAAATTGATTCTTGGGAACCATTGGTAACAAGTAGATTCTAAGAAATCTAGGGTTTCAACACTAGAGAGGTTCAAGACCTAGCCCTTTTTTTCAAAACTTAGGGCATGGTTCAAAGGTAAAAATTCAACAGGTTTGATAGAACTTTCAAACCTTATAAGAAGCTCAAACCACTATAAAACAACTCAGTGGTACACAAAATAATTTGATAGAATGATATAGCAAGCATCTACCCTAATCTAAGGCAATTTAAAGAAATCACAAAGAATGGCATTTCTTTTCACTTAAGACTTTTACGCTTGAAGAAAATCCTAATTATGATTGTCCTAAACTCTAGAACGCTTACTTCGATCTCCTAGATGCTTTAAAACTTAGTTGCAATCTTCAATTATGCAAAAAATCAATCTTTTATGTGCCTTAAGATTAGATTTGGGTAGCTCTACATGTCCTTTCTACCATTACTGCTCGCTTGTGCAAAGTAGAATGATTCCCATAGCCACATCTTCAATTTTGAATGTTAGCTGTCAATTGCTTTGTGAGATGGCATGTTGGACGACTTAGATTGAGTCAACAAAGTTTGAATTTATGTCGCCTTCTCCAACTCATCCCGTGCCAATAATATTTTTCCACTTGGAGTGTTGACTCATTCATTCTACAGGCTCCACCTTCTTTCCAAGCAATGAAAGAATCCATGTGTCGATCACCCACTAGCCCCCACTACTTAATAAACCTTGCCAGTGGGTCCTCCGCAGACCAGTGAGGAATGGTTGAGATTAAAATCTCAATAATGCATCTCGACCGTTAGTTTAAATCTTATGGTGTCAGATATGTAAATGGAGATCGGGCCCAACGCCTACAACTATCCACGTGTCTTTAGCCCACTAGCCCCATTGCCTTTCGGAAAACATTATTTTATTCATGCGGGGAAGTGGGGAATGGTTAGGATCAAATCCTTAGACCCAACCGTGAGCAAATCTACACATGCGGAGAAAGTTAGTCTTAAAGAAGGGGCCCAACTAGGTTGACAGGACCAAAACCCATGCGATTAAGGACCTAGAAGATTCAGTCATTTTAATGGGAATTATTTTGCCCGACTTGGGAAATATTAAGGCGATGGTATAACATGTGATGCCTGACAAACCTAGACTAGGGGGCCAGTGACAACACACTTCTGATGGCTTAAGTCGTGACTCAAACAACTTGCAATCGGGTATAGCAAGTCAACGAAGGAATATAACACCTAGGGAGAAAGACCATGAAATTTGAAATGATGGATTTTGAACCAAAACCCTAAACCCAACCCTAGGGCACAAATGCAATGGATAATGACAAAGAAAGGAACCAGTGCAAAATTTTCAAAATGTAGAGGCTCCACTAGTTTGAAATCAAATTCCCACCCCATCAAATGGATTCCTTTTTCAAAAAAATTATACATTTGGTATACATAAACTCAACCTTTGGATTATTTTGCAATCTTATAGGGCTTTAGGCAATTTTTAATGCAATAAACGACATACAAGACAATTCACACATACCTAAAAATACGTTCAATTTTCTTAAAGAATTTCACACAATTTGTAAGTGGCACCTCTTTGAAAGCTAGAGCATACATATGAGGATAAAAATTTGCATATGAGAACAAGAGTGCTTTAAAAGGAATAGTTTCTCACAAATATATGACAAACTAATTAAGTGCTTTTTGAGTTGATTTTGCTTGAAATGTCAACTTGTGCTAAACATTTTGAATTAGGCGAGAAGACCCAATAGTTGAGAACTCTAACTTCATGTCTCTCAAAATCATGTGACAATTTCAAATATCTCTCATTTTTTTATAATACCTTACTTGGCAAGGCCCATGCTTATAACTAAGGTTTCAAATTGACTTTATCAAATATGATGCCACATGAGCATGCTTTTTTGTTGAGGTGTCCTAAAATATCTAAAAAAAGGGTAGACTGACATTTGTGCATTAAATCATGTTTTATTGGTGCACTCGTGTGGCATCACATGATTTGCTACTTTTTAGATCTATAAAATACATTTCATTCAATTAAGAGTACTTATACTCGATACTAACAACTTTAAAGTCAACTACTAATATTAAACTATTAAAAATATTACACATTAAATAAACAAACGTTATTACAACTATTGAAACTTGCTCTAATAGATCCTCCTAATATTACTAGCTATGGCACCACCGAAGAGGTGTGAAAGGTCAATTAGGAAAAAATTGGTTTAGTTTTTGCACACATTTGTGTAGTAAATAAGAGCAATTGATAGATCATTTAGAAAATGATTTTAATATTATTATTTATTTTATTTTATTTTATTATTATAGAATAATATATTAACTATTATATTATTATATAAATATTTATTATTGGTGTCATTATTTTATATGTTTATTATTATATTATTATATTATATATTATATATTCTATTAACTATTATTATAGAATAATATATTAACTATTATATCATTATTATATTATTTCATATCTATTATATGAAAATTTAATAAAACAAATAATTATAAATTAAATTAACTCTAATAAATTTTAATTATTATTTATAATTTCATTATAAAACATAAATAATTAAAATAAATTTAAAAGTTAAATTTAGATCAAAATTTAAGACATTTCAAACTTGATAAAAGTTAAAAATAATTTGATCAATGTTAATGAAGATAGAAAAATTAAATTCAAAATAAATATATTTTTTGAATATTGTAATTATTTAAAATTTAATTTTAATTTCAACTTTATGTATTTCTTCATTAATAAATTAAATATAAATATAAAACTTTAAAATAATAATGATTTATTTAAAAATCATCTAAAACCTTTTCAAAACATTATGTGACTAAAATATAATCGATTTCCCACTATTTTTCGGGCAAAAAATTATTATTGTGGGAATATTTGGGGCTATATTTCTTCAAAATATTTTGGATCGGCATATAAGCATATTCTGGGCATAATTCTGCCAACTAGTACTCTACATGGTAGTCACATAGTACCCTAGCATTATTCTCTATGTCCACCTTGTCCTTCAGTGGTACATGGTCAAATCTGCATGGTACATCGGTGGCTTGAAAAGTCATTGCAGGCTTTATCCCGTGGTTTCATATTATACCTTGGTCACAGATCTCCATTCGAGCAGGGAAAATGGTAAAGAGCAGCAAAAAAACAATTGAAAAAGTGACAAAAAATGATGCACGACTGAGATTGGTTTAACCGGCTGAGATTGGTTTAACCCTGTAGGGTCTTCGTTGACGTGCAAATGAGCTTCACAAGTTCAAATAGGAACACTTCCACATAATAATTGATAATGAATACAATTGAAAACCTTTAAATTGATAAATGCAATAACCACTCATCATAAACGAAAGGAGCAAGTAGTTTTTCTCCCATTGTGTAATAAGGATAAGGAAGTCATCAATATTAGCCCACTACTTAACGCATCACTAGAGGTCGTTGAAATGAAATGAAATGAAAATTTTTAATGACGCCCACGAGGCCAAAGAAGCCTATGGGACCCAAGAGCAGCACAAAAGCCTCCCACAAAAGGCCCTAAATAGACTGCAAACTCCATTCGAGATCAGCCCTTCTGCAGTGAATTTTGATGATGAAGTTTGCAGTTTTGTCTAACCTTGATTCTTCAAACAGGTATTTAAATTATCGACCTGCATGATGTCCCCATAACTAGTCCGGATGTCTTTATATGCTGAGCACTCCATGGTGAAATGCCATTCCGGCTCCACCATACCCATGTTGTGATCTAAGTGGCATTATTTGATGTATTTTCCTTTTACTTCGGCAGCCAATGAGAAATAAGCATATCGATATGACAAGATCCTTGCTGCCCTCGCATTACTAAAAGCTTAAACTTCTAATCAACGCAGGAGAACCACAGTTAATGCACAATAAGCAAAATACAAGTGCATGATCAAATTTACTTGCTGGAGAGATTTTGCCTGTTGGCCAACAGGTATTTGCCAGAGTCCATTTTGAGAGCAACAAATGCTAGACTGAGAGCTTGCCATTAAAAAAATTGAACCAATGAGGAAGTAGTAGCACATAAATTGCTAACTCACAGGAGGATCAATGGAGAGCTTTAAGTGAGGCCAATGATTCCCAGTCAATGCACAGTGGTTAAAACTAAAAAGCTTGATGAAGGGGATTTTATCTACTGGCCTATCAGAAGCTGTCATGTATCAGTCGTTGAACAAGGCTTATAAAAGCATTAACAAAGGGAACCAGTAAGCAACAGGGGCCACACCAGTAAACAACGGAGGCATAACATTAACATGTGACAAAGGCATTCTATAAAATTTGTATATATCTGGAGAATTTAAATTAAGTAATATAGACCAAACCAAATGGCTATGGATTATAGGGTGAAGGATAAACTAGGGTGAGGTTCTAGGTGGTCATAAGATTACCGAGTTCAAAGAAACATGAAGATAAATGGGTCAGTGTTTCTTATTATTCTCCTGCACAGATGAAGATCAATCAAAATGATTGAACCTAAGCAATGAAAAAAATAGATCATAAATGATTGGAATAACTAGAAAAATAGATCATAAATGATTGGAATAATTAGCAAAAGATTATGTGCTTATCTAATTTGATTTGGTGTAGGGGGTATATCATTCTTGTTGAAGGGATAGAATACTATGATGGAAAATGGCAATTGAGATCTAGATGTATATACCTATATAATTATGCAACTATGATGGTTTTTTTTTTATTGAATGTAGAGCATCAAAATTTACCTAGGACTGCTGTTGCAGTTCATCGAGATGGAGCAGCAAAAACTTACATAACTATTTTTACTTCAGCTTTCACTTCGTTTTTGGTTTACATGGGAAACTTTTACAAAAATATAGATTGTATCCAAATATATAACATATAAGCCCAGCTTGATTTACAAGAAGTTCAAAAGAAAAACCCATCAAGCTATGATGAGCTATGATGGTTTTGAGTCTGGTGATTTATATTATTACATATGGGTTGTATTGTGCTATCTAATTTAAATGGCATAACCTAATCCGTTTTTTACAAGCTTTCGAAAAATCTGTTGCCTTTGCGGAAGTGTTTATCTTAATGCAATTTGATCATTTGATCATGCTTAGAAGCATGGTGGAACTTTCCTTAAGATAAATGAAGGTCATTCATTGTTCTCAATGGTAGTGAAGCCCCTTGTAAAGAAAGAAGTTTTGCATACACACCAAGCATGTTATGTAAATACAAATTTAGTGTATTGGCATTGCTGCTGTAATGCCTTAATGTTGAATACTACCTTTGAATGTTCTTGACGGATTTGTTTTTTTTTTTGTGATTTTTGAGTTGATTGATGGATTTGATCTAAATGACCTACAAGATGTCCTTAAACACACAATAATGTTGTTAATTATAACTATTTGGGACATAAGTCAATAATGCAATGACTAGTTTTGTGAAAGGGTCAATTATAGAGATTGAAAAGATAATTTTAAATTTGATAGATTAGACTGCTTATATGACCCACTAGCCTAGTCTTGGACTATAACAAATCAAACAGTCAATCTTTTATAGAAAAAAAAAATGAAATTTGTAGTTATGAAAGCTGAAATGATTTATAATGAAAATGACTCATATAAGAGTCAGTTCATGCATCAAATAGATCATATAATGGGGTGTTTCTCTTCCTATACATATCACCAAACAAATCCCCTTCCAATAATAGTGTTTGTGGCACTCCTAATACCAACCTTTTCATTAATGAAGTGCTCAATGAAAATGGGCACCGTCCTAATTGTTCTTTTGCACCCTTTAGATGCCCATAAGAGTATCTTTATTGTATATTCACTCGTAGAGCTTTTTAATGCTATCTTGATGCTCTCAACATTGCCTCTAAGGTTTTAGAAAAATGGAGGGGCTAAATTCCTGGGATTCTTATGAAATAGGGTGCATTGATAGTTTGAAATGAAATCCCCTATCACATCAAAGGATTCAAATTTCCTTAATATTTATGTTTAGTATTTTAAGTCTTAATGATTTTCCAATCTCATAAAGTTTTTGAGCAATTTTTAGTGCAACATTTAAGACATACAAAACAATTCACACATACTTAAAAAATACATTTAATCTACTTCAAAAAGTTCACACAACTGGTAGGTTGGCACCTCTTTGAAAACCAGAGCACATAGATGAGGATAACAGTTTGCATATGAGTTCAAATAGTGCTTTAAATTGAATAGTTTCTCACATATATGGGACAAACTTATTAAGTGTCTTTTGAGTTGATTTTTTTTAAATGTCAATTAGTACTAAACATTTTAAAATAAAGTGGAGTATTTAATAGTTGAGCACCCTAACTTCATGCCTCTCAAAATGATATCTGACAATTACAAATATCTCTCAAATTTTTATAGTAGCTTACTAAGCAAAGAGCCTACTTAGAACTAAGGTTTCAAGTCCATATCATCAAATATGATGTCACATAAATATGTTTTTTTGTTCAGGTATCCAAAAAGACCTCAAAAAAAGGGTAGACTGATAGTTGTGTATTAAATCATGTTTTGTTGGTGCACTGACGTGGCATTAGATGATTTGCTACTTTTTAGATCTATAAAATACATTATTCAATTATAAGTACTCATAATCAACACTAATGTAACTTTAAAGTCACAACTACTCGTATTAAACTATTAAAAATATTGAACATCAAATCAACAAATACTATCATAACTAATGGAACATGCTCAACTACTCGATCCTTTCCCCTAATATCATAAATTGATAATCAATAAACACAATTGAAAAGCTTTAAAATCAAATGACCAATGCATAAAAACCATCATAAATGAGTGAGCAAGTAGTCTACCCATTGTCTAATGAAAACAACCACGTATTCCCTTACAAGTATACAAGTCAGCTCTAGGAAAATTCACCATCAACAATTCACCACGGGAAAATTCACCGCCACCAACAATTCACTGCCATGAAAAATTAACCACCAAAAATTCATACAATTAATTTTTCGTGCGGTGAATTGTCATAGCGGTGAATTTTTGCGCGGTGAATTGTTGACAATTTTCCTTTGGTGAATTACTGACGATGAATTTGCCATATGCCATGCAAGTCATCAATATAGCCCACTACGTATGGCATCATTAGAGTTCATTGTGATCTAAGTGGCATTATTTTTTTGTTTTCCAGGAATGCGAGCGTTGTGACGTATTTTCCTTGTACTTCAACTTCTAATCCATTCAAAAGAATCACAGTTACTGCACAATAAGCAAAATAAAATTGCATGATTAAAATTACTCGCTGGAGAGATTTCGTTTGTTGGCCAACAGTTATTTGCCACAGTCCATTTTGAGAGCAACAAGTGCTAGACTGAGGGCCTGCCATTAAAAATGTTGAACCAATGAGGAAGTAGTAGCACATAAAGTACTAACTCACAGGAGGATCAATGGAGAGCGTTAAGTGAGGCCAAGGATTCAGTCATTGCACAGTGGTTAAAAATAAAAAGCTCGATGAAGGGGATTTTATCTAGTGGCTTATGAGCAGCTGTCATGTATCAGTCGTTGAACAAGGCTTATGAAAGCATTAACAAAGGGAACCGGAAAGCAACAGGGGCCACACCAGTAAACAACAAAGGCATAACATTAACATGTGACTTAATTTAGCCGATAGGCTATATTATGTGTGAGGTTTCCACCGTGAATATGTCTCACGCCGTCATACCAGTCTGTGAAACTGTGTGGTTTTCAGTCACTAATTAATCTGATTCGCATTTAATATGTGATCTACGAAACTCCGCCATCAAATCTGCATTCCTCCTCTGCCTGCAATCGGATTTCTTCACGGCCTGCAATCTGATTTTAACTTTATCTCCTCTTGCTGTACCTGTCGCTCTCCACGCAGGATGTTTTTATCTTTATCTATTTACCTTAACCAACCTATGCACCCACAATATGTTTAACCGACTTTCGGCAACTCTAAATAAGGTTGCATGGAAATGTAAGATTTGATCGAACACAGATATCCCTACACAGGTAAATTTTGTAAAGCGTTTCTTATACGTTTTAAATCTCAAACACACTGTACTATTAGTTTGTTTGTTATTTGTTTTCGTGAACGAATTTGTGCATTTTGCTCTGCGGATAGTACGCTTTTGTGCTTGGGGTCTTCATTGCAGTTTTCGGTGAAAACCAAAGGATTTTATGCTTAAGCCTTGGGAATACGTCCGCTTGAGTATATTTACATGTCTAGATTATTATGCAATGGGATAGGGTCCATTGAAAGAGTTTCACGTTTTAAATTCTCTTTTTCTTTCATGCATTTTGTTAAATTAAGTATAGGTATTTAGACGACTTTGTCTTAAATTTTGTCTTTAGTCTTCCAGATTTGTTCGTATCTGTTCTTGTCTTTAGGCTTAGCGTTCTGGTTTACCTTAAAGAACAGAGTTATATGCATGTGCTAAGAGCAATACATAACAAACTTCCAATTTTTTTAAAATACATGTGCATCCGTTTAATTTCATAGATCTAAGCCTTAATAGCCCTTAAAGCGGTGCAAAATTTGTTCTAAGCTCAGATAGTTGTCTTAGCCATGTAAGATTTATTAGCCTCAAGTGAAACACAGTAGCATGCTATTAGGCTTTAGACGTTGTAATGAATAGTTGTGATGAGTATCTCAGTTCTGTGTTGGTCAGATATATGAGAAATATTGAACTCTATGAATAGGTGATGAAGGCCGAGCTGATTAATCTTTGGCCGGTCATTATTTTAATTTATGGATGTATTGTTTCAATTTTCTTTGATCTCCGTGAAGGCTACTTGTCTTTTCAAATAGAGTGATTAGTAGAGATCAGACCATTTTCATATTATAAACTTATTACAACATTTTCATAAATCTTATACATTATGTAGCATATTTCTTCACAGTTTTGTATCATTAGAAGTCTGTAAGGAAAGCCCCAATTCATTTAACACTCAGCTTGTCTCATTTCAAACCCTTTTATATATATACTTTTTAGTTTTTCAGTTGAAAGAAACCGAGTCTATTCTAAAAATTCCGTATCTTGTGTAGTGGTTGTCATGTAGTATGATATATGAGTTGTTAGTAATGAGTTCAATGTGGGTTTAGGATTCAAACTGTCTCAAGAATCTTAATTTGTTTTGCTAGCTCTGCCGATTTTATCGCACAGATCCATCTGTAAGTGATATTGTATTGGAAACTTTTAAATATCATGATGTTCTATCTTGTTTGCTGGAGTAAATTAAATTTGTTAAGTTCTGCAGTTGTTAAATGCTGGTGATAATATGTTAAAGACTTACCTAACTGCTGAAAATAAGAAACTGTGGGTAAGGTGAGCTGCTTGGATTGGTTGCCCTTCATTGGGTACCTGGTCCTTGACTGCATCAGACATGATGTTGAATACCGTCAATAACACATATACAGTGTAGACAGGCTTTACAATCTTTTGAAGAAAATAACTTCATATATAAAAGCAAGAGTTATGTTTTTTAGTTGACTTCTCACATAGAGGTGCTAGCTCAGAAGTAGATTCTTAAGAATTAAGATTTCTGAAAATACTTTTTATATTTGAATATAGAATTGGGGTGTTTGAAGCTAACTCCTAAAATAGGAAAGCGTGATATGATCCTTGAAATACTCTAAACAGGACTACTGAAAATTTAATCGTTGTAAAATTTGTTTGGGGGAGAATGTATGACAGTTTCGACCTCTCGTGGCCTTCAACATCATCATCATTCAACAGTAGTTGTTTTTAACTTCTTATTGAATATACCAGCTTGCTCATTGGCCTAAGTGTAGTTGGTGACTTTTAGCTTAAATCATTAAGTTTTCCAAAATTTCATTTTATTGAGGTAGTCTTCCTCTATCGCTAGTGAAAATTTTAATTTAGTGGACATCCATATCTGCTCAAAATATATTCATATATCAAGCTGCCTATGCCAGCACTGTTAGGAAATGGTTTTCCATTGTCAAGGTAATATACATTGTTAGAAAAGAATACCTGAATTCTTTGAGGCATGTGTGGAAGGTTCAACAGATCCAAAGCCTACCCTTTCAAATCAATCTTTTACCAGTCCTCTGCAGCAGTTGGTTTATTAAATCCTCATCTATGAAGTTCGGTTATAAAATTATCCAGTTTGGTGGCTAATTCTATACAAAGAATCAAGTAAATGGGAGTTTATGTACTTTGGCTGGACTTCATACACGAGGAATTAGCAAAACAATATTAGTCTACAAATGGCAATGGACGATGATCATTCCTATACAGGAGATAGCTTCTAACTTCTGGATACTACATTGAAATTACAGATTTTTTGATGGAAAAGATGGCAAACCAAAATATCCCAGGCGATGGGTGATATTACCTCCTTTTCTGTGATATGCATCATATACCTGCATTGGACAATTCAAGCTTTTTTTTTATGGGATGAAAAATTAATTGGGACTATTTTTCTGGTCTTACGATGCGTCAATGTTATCTCTCAGATTTTTAGTATTTTACCTCATAGAATTATCTTATGTCTGCTGTTTTAACTTTTTATTCTCCTAGATGTGAGAGGTTTGTGTGCCATAAGCTGTTGATTTGCAGTTATGGAAGCTGTATGCTGCACGTCCCATATTGCATGTTCTATTGACTATGTTATCATGTAATTGCTGCTTGGATTGGCATGCTTACTACTTTGAGCTAAAATCAAAGTCACCTCAGATCTTTCATGGATGACATTTAAGTTCCTGTATAATAATTAATTGGAGCGTCTAGAGCTATTTCAGATTTATGATATTGCAATTCTTGGTTTCTAGAGTATATATATATATATATATATATATATATATATATTTTGTCATGAATCTTATTGTAGCTGTAAGCAAATTGTCTTTTGACCAGGATTCTCTAAAATTGAACCAAGTCATAATTGTTCTGAAACATAATACAAAAATTGAATCTCAAGGAGAAGGCTCACTAATGTTAATCCTAGTTGATACTATTATATACACTAATGAGTTAACAACAGATGGCTTTGTACCATGCATTCTTAGTTATGAGCCAATTTCATTTAGCTTTAATGGACAACAGCTGAGTAGATTTTCGAAAGAGTGGCTTCCCTTCTGAAAGAGAAAAAATGGAGCCCTATCGTTTCTTTATTAACATCCAAAGTTTCTCTTTTAATGTTAGGGGAGCGGCACCAAAATTCTGACCTACAATTTTTTTTTCAGAGTTTATTTGTGAGATGCATCCACCCAAAATATTTGATGTCCATTGATAAAAAGAAACAATTTTTATTACTTGAGCCAATCAAGGTCTAAATGTGGGGGCCAACATAGAATGAAAACATTGAAAATTGCTTTTAAATCATTTTTATCATAAAGTTGAGTGATTGATATCATTCCTTGGGAGCATTATAGGAAATTGAGTGCGTATTGTTTTAACTTTCTTATTTTTCTAAAAGTTTTTAAAATCAATACATTTGCTTAAAAGTATTTATTTTGGTTAAATTTAATAGGTTGGAAGAAGTGTGTTGAGATGAAGAGTGCCTAGACTTTACCCTTTCCCTCTTGTTTTGTAATTCCTATAGGACCTTGTGTAATAAGCACAAAAATAATCATTTTTCACTATTTGGTATACCAACTGTTCAGAATCTACTCTGACGTGTGCTTTTTCCCTGGGTGGAATGTTGATTTTCTTTGGGCAGCTGCATACATGAATCTCCATGGAACATTATTAGTGTTTATTTTACAGTTATTTTGTGGCTGCACATTGAAAAACACCATGACTAGTGTTAAAAAAAGATAAAGAGATTCTTCAATATTTACATTCCAAATTTTGGTGCTTGATGATGAATATCAATTCTATATACAAGTTATTAGGTAAAGAGTAGAAGGCACAAATTCGAGATCAACATCATTAGTGATCCATAATCCACTAGCTTGATAGCCTTAGCTGAAAAACCCTGTCTCAGACATCTTCTTGCATATAACAATACTTGACATATATGCTATTTTGTGCTTGCTAATTTCTACTGAAAATCAACGCAAAAACAAAAAACTGAAATTGGAGCAATCATTTCAAAAAACCAAAGACCTAGATGATTATTCAGAACTCACTTCAACGTATCTGGGGGACCAATTATTGAATCATTCACAAGTCAATGCCTCTACACACAGCAGTGTCTTAGTAATCCCTGTCATAGTCCTCTGTCTTTATTTTATGGTTTGGAAATTGTTGACTGCTGCATTGCAAATAGGAACAGTCATTCATTCTTAAGTTCCAACCAATATGTCAGTACAGTGCCTTAGGGTCCAGACAATGGTCATAACATGGTTTCACTGACAGTTGCATTCAAGATGCCAAGGTAGTTAAACTCTCCTTCATATTTGCCACGATGTACATACACTCCAACAATGTAAACAAGCTAAAATATGACTAACAAGCCGTATGCACTTACTCCTTGCTGTTGAATAACAAGCTTCTCACTGTCCTTTTAAACAGTATACTAACTTCATCTCCTTGTGCCACGGAAGAAATGTCATTCAATGCTAATAACTTTGCATTCAAATCCACAGTTCTTGTCTTATGACCCTGCTCAATTTTGGTTCCATCTCATGGCAGACCTCAGTCTTGTTATGCACATTCATACTTGTACACGGCTGTCATTACAGTCATCAACCACTTGATCAAAGGTCATATTGAAGGTCACAAGTCAGTGTCTTGGGGCCTCTCAGGAGAACTCACCATCTGTCAAGGACTCGCAGTCTTTAACCACTGTTTTTGGGTCCTCATTTAAGTCATAAAGACTCTGATTGTCCTTATAACCCTGATCACAAACACTATCCATGCCTTATATTACAAATCACAAGGACAAGGGCTATCATAACTTTGACTATCAACTTCCATTTTTGGATTTGTCACTTATTCAATTACTACGTACAAGGACTGTCACACTGACTTGAATCAACTACAAAAGCATGATTTATACCATGTGCAAGGTTTACAAAAATGGAAATTTACAAGCAGCAACTAACTGACTCTGATTTTTTGAGTGTAAAGTCCAATTAAATTATGCAATCCACACATCTAACTCAAGCTAGGAAATTATAACTACAGCGACTGACAAAATTCCCACTTTAAGGTTGCAATGGATGTCAACACCATCTTCCACTTCCCCGATTCTTGACACAGGCATGGGATTTTGTCTTATATCTGGCACAACTTTCCAATGCCCCCTTTTACAAATCCATGGGATGCATATTGCTGTTCAGTGTTGTTCATAAAACAACATTTCTTTGTGGCATTCTATCAAACATCTTATGCACTTTCTTCTGCCTGGCAAAGGTTTTGGAATTTTAGTTTTTCAAAAGATCCATTTTGTGGATATCCCTGAGTTGCAAAAGGTTACTAAATTTGGCCTTCAATCTGCCAATTGCATTTGTTTGTATTTCCCAATGCCCTTTTTATGAGTATATTTTGTACCTATCCTGCAATCACGGCAGCATGAGACCACATCCCTTCAAGGCATTTTGTCAAACAGTTCACTTGCCTTTCCTGTACATATCATCTTCTCATCTTCTGCGTTCACCAGGTAAACAATACATTAATTAAAAGTATTTTAAATATTTCAAATGCATATAGAAGTATCAAGTCCGGATCATGTTCAGTTGAAGTTTCCAGGTCAGTTCACTAGCCAATGTCATTAAATTGTGGCATATGGGTATTACGAAGAGGGCATAATTTGACATCCCTACCAGATTTTTCGGGTACCCTTGTCTGTAAATCACGGGGAGGGCAAGCTTTTTTATCTGTGTGTTTTGTAGTATTTGTTTGTAATATACATAGTGCATGATTTGGTCTTCCTGGATTTTTTCCCAGTGGTTATTTTCTATAGATCAAAGGGGGGTGGGGGTGTTTATTTATTTATCGCATTAAGCCAGCGTTGGCTTAATTTCACTACACATCATATTTGGGTTTGGATTCTTTGAGGAATAGGCTGGCATAGAAGTGATTATAGGATGCATTCGTTAGTGAATCAAACTATGAATTATTTAATTTCTTTCTGTTCAGAGCATGTATTTATGGTCAAAGATATTTTGTTCAATAGGTCTCGTTTGCTCCAAGAAATTTTACTGAACATTTGAAGATTTTGTTTACCAAATTGAATCACATGCAGCCAGTATTGGCTTAATTTTATTACACATCATATTTGGGTTTGGATTTTTTGAGGAATAGGCTGGCATAGAAGTGATTATAGGATGCATTCATTAGTGCATCAAATTGTGAATTCTTTAATTTCTCTCTGTCCAACTTATTCTGTACCCTTCTATTCAAGAGAAAACCATCTACAAAGACAGGGTCAATAATCTTTAGGAAATTATATAATACTATTGACATATTCCTTGCAGCTCCCCGGCTGGTGCTAGTTTATTTTGTTACCAGGTATAAGAAGTCATCAATGAACTAGATAAAGTGCATGGCATGTATATGCAGGGCTTTATTTATAACCGTTCAAAGGGTTTAGCGAAGGTTTTTGAAGGCTCAAGACATAGTCTAAGCATTTAGGTTTGCACAATCTAAACAGAGTCTCAGCATCAAAATATAAATTTGGCACAATATGGTCCGCGTGTAATATGATACACCCTTTTATAAAGTGAATCATATTTTCAAGGATGAATGGCTTAGAAGTAACAATTCTGACAGGGCATACTGACATTTTTAAGATGTGTAAATATAGAGAATCTATAATCTATATTAAAAAATTAGACCAAACCAAATGTTTATGGATTATAGAATAAAGGATAAATTAGGGTGAGGTTCTAGGTGGTATAAGAATGTTGAGTTCAAAGGAACATGTAAATAAATAAATGTTTTTTACTATTCTTTTATACAAATCAACATTAAAGCTAAGCAATTATAAATGATTGCAATAATGATTGAAGCTAAGCAATCATTAATTAGATCATAAATTATTGGAATAACTTAAAAAAGTTATGTGCTTTATCTTATTTGATATGGTAGGGGGTTGACCATTATTGTTGGAAGGTTAGAATACTATGAAGGAAGAATGACAATTGAGATCTAGATGTAAATTTGTAATTATGAGGCTATGATGGTTTTAGGTCTAGTGATTTCTATTATTATAAATAGATTGTATTATGCTATCTAATTTAGATGGTGTAATCTAATCCATTGTTGACAAGCTTTCAAAAAAATTGTTACCTTTTCTTAAGTGCTTATTGTAATGCATTTGGTCATGCTTAGAAGCATGGTGGAAATTTCCTTAAGACAAAGGAAGGTCATTATTTTGTCTCAATGGTAGTGAAGCCCCTTGTAAAGAAAGAAGTTTTGCATACACACCAAATATGTTATGCAAATACAAATCTAGTGTACTGGCAGGCTGCTGTAATGCCTTAATATTGAATGCTACCATTGAATCTTCTTGATATAAATTTTATTTTTCTATGATTTTTAAGTTGATTGATGGATTTGATCTAAATGACCTATGAGATGTCAAACACATAATTATGTTGTTAATAATAACTCTTCAGGGCATAAGTCAATAATGTAATGCCAAATTTTGTGAACGGGTCAATTTTAGAGATTGAAAGGACAGTTTTAAATTTGGCAAACTAAGTTGCATCATGTGGCCTACTAGCCTAGTTTTAGACTAGGGCAAACCAAACAATCTAATCTTTTGTAGAAAGAAGTCATAGAATTTGTAATTGTGAAGGCTGAAATGATTTGTAATGAAAATGGTTCACATAAAATTCAGTTCATACACCAAAAAGATTAAAAAAAATACTCTCAGAACGCATAAAAGACATACATATCAAAAAACATAAAAAAAAAAAAAACATATTAAAATATAAGATATCCACTATCATCCCTTACAATATTTATTTAAAACCTTTAAAAAAATGATGTAAAAGCGATGGATAAATATAGCAAAAATTTGAACATAAAATTCTATGCATAGAAATTTATTAATATATTTATCTTATCTACGTTAGCATTGACATTTGTAGGGCAATACAGATTTGGTAGGCGTCACAATTTTTTTTTATAATAAATGACAGAAAGGAGTCAAAATGAATAGCCATCTTCCCACCGAAACCACATCTATCATCAACATCAATTTCGGTGTGATGTAGCTGCAGCAATGATACACAGTTTTTGTATCAAAAGTAATGATGATGAACTTTCTTAAGTAATCATTGTCCATTTTGAATCTTGCCTTCTATTCCACAATCATGCATGTTCCAAGATTTGTCGGATAAGCTGAATTGCATATCATGTTTTAAAAGAAATCACACGTCTGTCCTTTGAAAAACGTAACTCATTTTATGTCAGTCTCCACTATCATCCAAATAAGTTACCTCAGAAAAGTGGCAGAATAAGAAACACAAGTTCAAACCCAATTAGTAATTATAAGTTTATTGTAACAAACGAAGATCTATACAATCGTACTTGAAACACTTGACCCTCTGCAGAACAAAAGTGGTAGAAATGATAATCTTCTAATTATTGGTCTCGCTTCTCATAAGGGCGACTGAGACATTGATCAGTCCATCTCTGTTTGTATTAATTCTTC
Source organism: Sequoia sempervirens (assembly GCA_007258455.2). NCBI lineage: Eukaryota > Viridiplantae > Streptophyta > Pinopsida > Cupressales > Cupressaceae > Sequoia > Sequoia sempervirens. Next base: position 22,965 of record VDFB02387108.1, read on the forward strand.
TGAATAAATAAAAATCTCTCATTAAAGATTTTGCTGCTGTCATCGATTGGTCACAGCACGACATAATCATTAATCACAATAATAATTACTAAGCATGACTAGGCGGAGTCAGAAACTAAGCCGATCTCACTGCCCACGTTGGTACGTAATGCAATAGTTAAAGATTATATATAATACGATGCTCCTAAGCTTGTGAGTGTGCCTGGTTACTGTTGAGTGCATCTGAGGCACCGCTAAAAGTCTGGCCAAGAGTGCCAGCCGGCAGGCACCATATTGTAGGGGTAACTGTCCTTCCATCGCTGGTGGTGACTTGGAAGGAGCAAGCTCTGCCCGTCAAAGAGTAGCTGTTGCTCGCAATTTTGGCCCCAATTCCTCGACATCGGCTGCCACCCTGTTTTAAGAGCCCTTGATGGACACTGCGTGGACGTCCCTGCTTCCGCCAACGTTAGTGATGAGCACCAAATTAGTAGGAGTGACCATTAATGGTGAATCGAATTCCGCCCTTTCTATTGCAGGGCACTCTGCAACAACCAGACAGAGTAACTTATGTAAGAAAAGGGAAAGCTAACTCAAAGAGAGGTATTCTTAATTAATTTACAAAAGAGATGGGTAAGCCCCAAAAGCTTTCAAGAGAAAAGACAAACAAACCTCTGGTACATAACAGGGACAATCCCGGCCTTGTATTTAGCAATGTGCTGGAACACAGGCTCCGACAAGTCGAAATGTTGGAGAGGGGGGTTGCACCATCCTCCTGCGTTGTTAGGTAGTGCATTATTGGGCGGGCAGAAATTTGTAGCAGTCACCACTATTGTATTAGGAAGGCACCACTGGGGATCATCGTTGCATTTGATTGCATAGCACGCTCCACAGCTGAGGCCATTGTTGAACAGAGCAGTGCTCAGAGCAGCTGTGTTGGTGCCATATCCTTGGCTGTACAGGTTTCCATAACCACACGCCCCACCTGGATCATACATTAACAAGTTTCCCCTGT
>VDFB02387109.1:0-19418 GCA_007258455.2 Sequoia sempervirens
TAAGTTTATAGGTGCAGCTTCTGCATTTTTTTTCGTCTTGTTTTGGTTTGTGGCTCCTAGGCCCTAGCACCTTTTTAGGCCCTAAAAAAAAATCCTATTGGTTTGATCTGCTGGTGTCTCTTCTTCTACTTAGTCGTTTTTGCCGATCATCACTGCCTCTTTTGTTGCTATCATAACCTTTATGCTTCTCAAATCAAAAGTTTGATACTTTTTTGACATTTAGGAGTTTTAGGTTACATATTTGATTTTTATGATAGAGGGAGTTATTTTATTTGTAATATGTTTTTTTTTTTCAATTAGGGTGCTTTGTTTTTATAGTCAAGTGTTCTATAAATAAGTTTGTTTCAATATATTTTGGGATGTTTAAAATTATAGTCAGGGATTTTGAAAACAAGGGTGTTTTAAAATAGTATGGGATATTGTTATATGATGGTGGTATTATAAAAAGCAGAATTTATATTTTTCAAGGGGGTAATTTTGTTTCCAGTTAGTGGGGGTTAAAATGTCTTTTACATTATTTAACGCTCAATTATTTTGGGGCATTTTGCATCTTACAAGGAAAATGCTGTTTTAATTTATTTCCTTGGTGCACAAAATCATAACAAGAGAATTTCACAAACCTTGAAGCAAATCAGATTGTTTGGTATTAGTAGTGCCTTTGGTTCACATTTATGAGTAATGTTGTGACAATTGAACTATCGCATCCAATGATGAACATAGCTGCATCTATGGTGTTTGTGGCATTGTCCCTATAAATCGCTGGGGAGAAATAAGGTCACATTTTTTCACTTTCCTATTCTCCTCTATTAATCTATTGTAAATTGCTGTTAGGTTGTAAAAGCCAAAGCTGGTCATCATGAAGTATATCGAAAGTTTGTACTTACATGTACGAAGTGACCTTGTGCTAGCTTGTCATTGACAACATATATCCATTTTTGTATTGCCAAAGTACCTCATACTACTTTGCTCTAATATGCCTTAAAGTCTCTTTTACCTACTGTTAGGTGTATTGAAAGGACTAACTTCCTCCACATATTGTTGAGTAGGAAGGGCAGGTATGTAGAGAGATTTTGTATATTGTGTGCCTTAAAGTCTCTTTCATGTATTGACTAATAATATATCGAAATGGTGGGTATATATAGAAATTTCGTATAGAAAGGACAACATCTTGGAGTAATAAACCAATCCTTCTCTCCTTTTTAGCATTAAAAAAATGCACTTCATTGTAACAATAGTTGGTCTGATCTTAACTAGGAAGGACCCCTAGATAGAATGGTCAAGAAAAGTCGAAAATACATTCATCTAGCTTTGTGGTATGATATTTGTGATGGAGATGAACAACTTGAATAATTGGAATCAATGACAAAATTACCAATCTAGACACATAAAAAAGCTAAGGCATTGGCCTTGATAAGGGCCTTAGTTGATGGAGAAGTTTTATGACACATACAAGGGTACAACATGCCATGGGAGGCACTGCATAAGTTGAAAGAATTGTATGATTCTCATTCATAATTGGAATTCATACAATTGTAATTGAAGTTGTTCAACCTTGAGTTGACAAATGGACTGTAATGAGTCTTGGCTTTTGAATTTTGGGCCATAAAACATGATGTTGAAGTTGTCAGTGGGAAAATTGATATATATACACACATATATGTAGTATTTATGTTTGCCTTAATAAAAGCACTTCTTTCCACGTATTTAACCTACTTGTAATGCCTCGCCAGGGAACCCAGAGAACAACAGATAAAGTAACAAAATAACCGAACAATTTAAAAAAAAAAAAAGTTATTCGATTATAATAAGAGTACAAGAACATACACATAAACGTTCTAAGGATTCCATGACGACATTACTTAAACATTTACAAATAAGAACATCACAACATAATATCAAAGTCATATAACATAAGGACATGTCATTCTTGTTAATGTTATAGCAGCTTCGGTTGATTCTTCCAGCTCACTTCCTTCGAGAAAGTCTCAAATTGAATATAGCCGTTGGCTATTCAATTTAACTCTTATTATTTTGTGTCTCATGCTTTGGCCGACATGTATAATTCGAAACTCATAAAAAGAACAAATGTAGAGATACAGGTTGAGGCCGACTTTCATTAAAAGGAAGAATAGCAATTATTGGAGCCGACATATCTAAGAAGGCGCGCGATCTTAAGAGAGGTGTCTCTCCCATTCACCGGTATACATATACACCTTGACTCGCCATTGTAATAGCCCCGGGAGTTCGGTTATTCTTACCAGTCTTGCATTATAATGAGCGATGGTTATTGTTCACTTCAGTTCTGTGCGAACATAAAGAGCGAATCAGTTCGGTTATATACATAAGTCCGATATCAATCAAATGCGAATTCAAGATACAGATTGAAGATTATCCAGTACAAGGAAGCAAGCAAAGCAAAGTGCGAACTTCTTATAGGGCAAATAACATACAAGTGCGGACTTCTCACAGTGCGGATATCATTCAAGTGTGAACCTGTCTGAGAGTTCAGATCGAATACACCAGTCGAGTGATGAAGATCACACAGTGCGAGATCAAGTGCAATATATCATCTTGTATGTATTATTTGCAAGGACGAACTCATTGTGAGCAGTTTGCGAACCATCAAAGTTCAGGTTGTGAGCTTGAACAAGAGCTAACAAGTGCGAACAAGAGCTAACAAGAGCTTGAAGCAGATTGCGATCTTCTGTAAGTGCAGATCAGAGATCAAGTAAGAGCAGTTTATTTGATTGTTATACACCCATTGCTGGTACTGATATTGGCCTTGTGTGTGGCCTCTTTGTAAAGAGACTTATTGCCATTATTTTATATATAAGAGAGATCTTTGTTGCTGGGTTTTTTTTCTCCCTCAAGAGGAGGGTTTTCCCAGGGTAACTGCTGTGTTATTGCATCTGATTTTGATTTATTTCTCTGTGCATTTACATCTGATCATAAAATTCAACATGGTATCAGAGCGGGTTTATGGAAAGATCCGATCAGATCTTGAAAAATAATTCGAAGTCAGATCTAACGTCTTCTACTTGAGCACGTAGAGTACTTCTGTGCGGGCTGCATTCTTTGGTCCTTCCATTTCAGAAAAGTCCAATTTTGTCATCTACGAAAGGAGAGCATCATCTTGGCTCTCTTCATGAGTTTACTTGAGTCATATTGTTAGCAATCTGAGATCAGAGAGTTATATGCGGTGATCTCACCTTCCGGGATCTGTTATCTAAAAGCACATGATTATAGGCTGGGTTCTTGTTGTGACCTTTTCACACATCGCCCCATTGCAAATGGGGACCCTTCGTTTTTTTTTCGCTTTTGGTTTTGCCTTGGCATCGCAACTGCTTATCACCGGTCTTTTTGCAAATGAGGAGTCTGCATTTTGAACGGTCACCCGAGTCGAGTCAATGAATTTTCACCTGGATCACTGAATAAACGTCACCATCATGCTTAGAAGGCCTGGGAGACGAAGATCGACTGTCGTTTCGGTCGATTCTGACACTTCCAAATTTTTAGGGTTTCTCACCCCGGGCCCCCTATTTTTTAGGACCTACTTTTTGGCACTTTTGGGCAATTCTGGGATCCCTATTTTTTAGGGTCTATTTTTGGAAAGTTGCTATTTTTGGAAAATTTCTATTTTTAGAAAGTTTCTATTTTTAGAAGGGCCACGAGTTTCGAAAACGCACTCAGAAGTTCGAAACGAGCAACGAAACTCTCAGAAAATCGATTCGAAGTTTTTTTGAAATTTTGGTGAAAATCTGGAAAATCACATAAAAAGTTCAAAAATCTGGAAAATTTGTTCAAAAAATGGTGAGAAATTCTGGAAAATCACAGAGAAATCTGGTAAAGGCACTAAAAATGGTTGAAGATTTGACAAACCAGTCAAGAAATCCGAGCAATTCATCAAAAAATCTGAGATAATGACTGAAAATTCATGAAGTCTGTCAAGAAATCTGGAAATTCGTAAAAAATCTGAGCATTCATGGCAATCTGATCATGGTGAAGGTAGTTTATGACTGAACAATCATGGGGGAGACTAGAAATCTGCCTGAGTATGAAGTTTACCAGCGTGAAAATGGAGTTTACCAGTCAATGAAGCTTCAGCCAAGAAGTTAAATGGCAACAGATCTGAGCAATTCCGCTCTAAGTCAAGTATCAATGGCACAAAAATCTGAGCAATGGACAGGTCATAGCTGAAGTCCGCCCTTGGAAATGTCTAAGTCAAATGAGGCAATGGCCAGACCATCAGCCAAGTCCGCCTAGCCAAAAGGAGAGATGGCTAAAGAAAAGCCAAGGTCCGCCTGGTCAAGGATGATGAATGGCAAACAGTCAAGGCAAGTCCGCCCAGGGAAAGAGAAGAAAATGTCTAAGGAAAGGATGCAATGGCCAGACCAACAGCCAAGTCCGCCCATGTATGGCTGGGTAAAAGTTAGCAATGGCCAACCAAAGGCCAAAGTCTGCCCTTAGCCAAGGAGTCAAGTGGCAAGCAAAATGAGGAAGTCCGCCCTCCAAAGCATCCAATGGCCAAGCACTGAAGGAAGTCCGCCCTCAGCCAAGAAGTTAAGTGGCAACAAAAGGTGGAAAGTCCGCCCAAGGTAAAAGAGAAAAATGGCTAAGGCACAGCCAAGGGAGAATGTATGGCCAAGAAAAGGTTAAAGTCCGCCCAGCTAGAGATGGTAAGTGGCAAACAAAGTAAGAAAGTCCGCCCCTTGAGCAAAACAGAAACTTGGCTAAGGCGTAGCCAAGGAAGGATGAAATGGCAAGAAAAATGACTAAGTCCGCCCAACCAAAGAGTGAAGTGGTCAACCACAAGGCAAAGTCCGCCTAGCCAAAATGTTAAATGGCCATCTCAAGGCCAAGGTCCGCCATGTTAAGAAAGTGAAAAAAGTTAAAATTTTGCCTAAGTGTGAACCTTTGAAAAATTAAAATGTGCATGTGACTAAAAAAAAATCTTCGCCATGGCTAGGAAAATGGTGGAAAAATCAAGCAAATGGACAAAATAAAATTGGACTTGGCAAGGAAAAAATCAAGCAAATGCCTAAATAAAATCAGACATGGCGAAAGAATTTTGGACAAGAGGCAATTTTTGCACAAAAAATATTGGACATGGTTAGAAAAATGCCAAACGAGAAATATTTATGGCCAAATAAAATTGGACATGGCCAAATATTTTTGGGAAACGATAAAAAAATCATGGACAAATAAATTGGATAAAATTGGACAAAAAGTAAAAAATTCGCCTAAGGCATTGGCAAGGAAATTTTCAAAAATCAAAAAATTATTGGCCAATAAAACGAACGGGTTGGAATGGACACATAAAATAATTATTTTAATTATTTTAATCATTTATTTTCCAACACCAAAAAAGAGATAAGTCTTGAAGATTTCGAAATTGGAAAGAAAGTAAAGATCTTTGTTAAACTGGAAATGAAATTAGAAACTTTCCCGGACGAGTTTATTGAGGATAGAACTTGCCATACGAAAGCAAAGTGAAAGATGAGTTCGAACTTGATTCAAAGGAAACATTGCAAATTTACTAAAATGATCGACCCTCTCACTTCTATAAGTGATTTCGTTTTTCATTTGTGCAATCACTCGATTTTGAGAAGAAAAGTGGTGAGAGGAAAATTGTTTAAGGCAAAAGGTTGAAGAAATTCGCAGCAAAGTGAAAGAAATATTCTGTTATCAGCTTGCATTGTGATCGTGATCACGTCTCCAAGAAGTCACAAGGCAGATTTTTCTTGTCCATTTCATGTTAACATGATACTTCACCATTTATTTTTCTTTCCAGCTTGTTATTTTTCGCGAAGTCTAATCTGATTACCAGCTGGAATGTTCTTTCAAACTGATTTTAATGTCGAATTCTGATTTTCCTTTCTTCCTTCTCTTGCAGATCTATTTTTTCGAAGCAGCCAAGATGAAATTTGCAAGCAAAGGTGTCCAAACTCAATCAAAGATTAAGTCCAAGTGGGAGCACGTTCTAGACACTGATCTTGGCCACGTAGATCTTGAAGACTTCCGAAAGAGAATGTACGGGACTGACGGACGTCTGCCTACACCAATCGCCATGAGGATGATGCGTAACGGAATCGTCCATGCAGCTGGATTTCCACCAGCAAAAGAATGTCCTGAGCTGATGGCAGAATGCGCACTACATTACAATGCGCAAGACAGACAGATAGAAGCTCCTGACGGAAGGGTCCTTGCCTACTTGTCCGAGCCAGCAATCCAGGAGACTTTTGGCATTCCAGTGTACAACCGAACATCATATCGCACCAAGCAAGATGCACTCAAACTTTATCAAAGTCAGAAGGATCTCTGTGCATCCAACATAAACAAGAATTGGTTATTAAAACCAAAGCCTACTGCAAGCAAGATGCCGAAAAAATTGATCAGAACCCACTTCAAAGAGGAATATGGTGATATTGTTCTGCTACTTAACAGAATGGTAGGCAGTGCCCACGGTGCTCCTTTCGAAGATTGGATGTACTATTTTATTGATGAGATAATCACTGGAGTCAAAATGTTCAATTGGTCCAGGATGATTAGCGACAGCTTGCACGAACAGTTGGTCAACTTTGAGCAGACCAAAATTTTCCACATGAGCTCATACATTGTATATTCACTCGCAAGATACTATAAGTATCCTGGCTTGACATGCAAAGGCGTGGTCGGCAATGGCGAGGGGAAATTGAAAGTCTACGATTGCTATCCGCAGCTGCAGCTGAAAGAGAAGTCCCACTTCCGGAGAGCTCATGATGCATTTTTGATGTATATCACCCGGCTTCTTCAAGGCGGAACTCACCAAAGACTCTCGCATGAAGCCAAGAGCCTGATCAGCCGGTATGGATTCTGGTTTATTCAATATCCTAAGTTCACCTACATCAGAATCCAAGGATTTTCCGGAAATCCTTATAGGCTGCCTGTCTATCCGACTAACAGGATGGTATTGCTGGAAGTGCTAAGGCAACTAGAAACATATCAGAACATCCAAAGGCCTAAGCAGAAAGCTGCTGTCACCTTCCCCTTTTTCATCGGCAACATGGAGGAGTCATGCCCGACAGCACAAGCAGCAGAGGTTGCTCGACTGGAGATTCAACAATATCCTTTCATATCATACAAAGCCAGGAGCAACTTCGATCCGTTCCATCACATCAAGACTGTGGACGGAGAAAGGTATAAACATCGGGTTGACTTAGAGGACTTTTGGGCCAACGCAGCCGATGAATATGATGTAAGAAGAAGGTTATGGTCAAGGCTGCCATTAAGCATGATAAGGTCGACAGAGCTCTTCAAAATACCTGACCAACTGGAAGATGATGGAATATACGTGCAGCCAGGCTTCATGGAAAATGAGCCACTACCGCCTATAAAATGGTTTGAGCCTGAGATGGGTGATCTATCCACTTTGATGCGCCCTGTTTTCAAGTACTCCCAGTGGTGGATAGATCGTCAAGTAGAGGTCCTAAAACAGAGAAATGTGCAATTTACCTATGAGTTGATGGGAGACACAGAGTCATGTTCTTCAAACGCCGGTGCATCTCGTGGAGATGGACCAATAGATGCCGCCAACTCGAAGAAGAGGAAAGAAGCCGATAAAACTGCAAGGCAAGACAAGGGTAAAGAGATAGATGAAGGGCCTACGCGGAAGAAACACAAGTCCAGACCCCTCCAGTCGGCCACTTCTAGGAACATAGAAGAAATGCTTGCCTTGGATAAAGAATCTTTGGAAAATGCCAGGATCCCTTCTCCAGTTGAAAATATAGAGCCAATTCAAATAGAGGATGATGGTCAACCTTCTCCAGCGGGCACAGAAATCTTGGAATCGGGTAACGACACAGACATCGAGGATGGAGAATTCGAGGAAGGAATGATTTCCGCCCTCAAAGGCATTCAAGAGGACCCATCCGTCCAGGAGATCCAGGATATGCAGTTGGTCCAAGAAATTCAAAGTATGCCGGAAATTCAAGAAGATCAGGAAGTGCAGGGCATACAGGACGACCAAGAACAACAAGACGTAATTGAGCGGCCAACAGTTCCAGAATGGCTGAGGGAAAGATTGAAAAGAAAAGCGCCAGTGGAGGTCCTTGAGGAGGACAATGACACAGATTTTCTGGCCAGATTAGAGCAAACTGCCCCAAGGAAGAAGGCCAAAAAGTTCTCTACCATCCAGAGAGATGAAGCTGGAAATCGCACGGTGCAAATTGCAGTGCCTGCAGCCGACAAGTTTCAAGACGAGATTGCTCCTGAGGAATATGCTATCACAACTGTCGACATGGGTCCAGCAACAAAAGAGCAGGAAGTCGAAGACTTGGATAATTCCGTGGCCACCATCAAGGCCAGGTTAGAAAAGGAAGTTGCCAAGAAGAAAGAGTACAAGAAAGAAATCCAGCGCCTAAAGGACTACATCCAGCACTTGACAAAGCCACTAAACGAAGGTGAACAGGTGGCGCCTTTACCTCCAACTGCTTCACAGGAACCGGATGCAAATTTTGAAAAAGAATTGACAACAGCGAGGGAAGCTAAAAGCTGGATGGTTGGAAGGAAAGAAGAAGCGTTGGTGTTTGCAGAAAAGTTGGCACATATAAATGAACAGGCTTCCTTCATGCTTTCGCGAGTTGCAGATCTTGCAGAGTCATGGAATAGTCTTGAGGATATTCAAAGCAGGATCATCCCATACATTCGGGAACTGAAGGGCATTCCTAAGCAAAGACTGATCGAAGACAAGGTTATTGAAGCCGGAGCAGCGTATGACTTCAACGGATGGTACTATGCTTTGATCTCAAGGAAAGGAGTCCTCGAAAAGGTGAAGCAGGACAGTGGTAGAGTTGAAGAACAAGTAAAAGAAATTCAAAGAAAAATCTATGAGATGGCTGCAGATATGCTAGACAAGGAAATTGTCCGAAGGAAACACTTGCGGCCAAGGAGTTTGAAAGAGCAAGTACAGAAAGTTTTCTCCACCACCGGGCCAATCATGAAAGAAGGATTCACCAAAGTGTTCGAATTCATGGCCATCAGAAGTTCTTTCTTGCTGCAGGAGCCAGCATGGGCGACTATGTTTGCAGAATGTGCCGAGAACTTGGATTCTTTGAGTCTAACATCGGCGATGCTACTGTTTTATTACCATTCCGGGCCGGTCAGATCGATCCATTCCGTTGTCGGTCAAGGTCGACCCTTCCATTCCATTCCATTCCATCCATTTCCATTCCATTCAATCAGTCTTGATTCCGTCAGGTCCCATTCAGATAGAATTCCATTCAGGAATTCAGAATCATTCCATCATTGTTGTGAAAAGCTACTTTGATAATGAAGTTCAAATGCATGAGGTGCTTTGAGTACTTGATTGTTGAATAGTTGCATGGTCGCATATTTTCTTTCCCACTTAGCAGATTTGAATTAAAATGTATGTTAGAAGAATGATTGATTGATAACGGAGATTAGTGAAACCGAGCTCATACTTTCTTTGGGTGGATGATTTCACTCAATGTGCAAAGTTAGACTGAGCTTTACTGTGGATGCTTAACTTCTGTTTTAATAATTGTTGTTCGATCTGATGGCAATTATTTATCACGTGAAAATCACAAGCACATTCCTAGAAGATTGCACTTGCTCTGCGTAGTTGTCGTTGAACGTGGCGAAATAGAGTATGGTTTATTTGGTTTCACTTAGTCTTCGTCTTCTCTTGATTTCTTAGGAGTAGCATAAAAGTCTCTAAACCCTAAATCTTTTTTCACTTTTTTTATATAAATCAAAAAATCCAAAATGGTACTGCATTTATGTCTCTGCTTTTTCGAATAACTTGCAAAATCTTACTTGTGCCCACAGCAAATCACATCCATACCACAGAGCCTATCCGCGTTCATCTTAAACATTGGAATTACCCTATGACCTCACTTGCAATCTTAGCATAGGAAGTAGTTTTTCAAGAGAGAATAGAGCGTCTGTGACACTTTGTTCTAAAATGTTTTACGTATTGTCGTAAAACTAGCATCAGCGATTGAAGTAGTCATGTATTCTGAGAGAATTCTATTATTTGGAATGGACTTCAATGGTCTTCACAACTTTGCAGTCAAGAGCTCAACTATGTCAGATTGTGCTGCCAAGGGTTGATGTTTGAAATCAAAAAGGCTGCCATCAAATAGAGATAAGTATTTGGTTCCTTTCTTTGTTTATATTCCTTTATGTGAATCTCAGTTGTGCAGATCTTATAAAGTCTTTCGAGTGATGATGCTATCTATCTCTAACACTTTGGGTATTGCAAGTAAGCATGTTGCATAACCTAGTGTATTGTAGTCGGAGACGGAGTGCATTGTAAATTTGAGCAGTCATGGGCCTTGTTCAAATTTAACCTTGTCATGGGTCTGTGTTCGAGTCATGAAGGCTGTGGATTGATCTGAGTATAAGAACAACATACTGTGTTCTATAATTGCCTTCATTAGAACATTAAAGAAGATAAGTATTTTGTGTTTTATTGAAATCTCCCTTCTAGTTTGAAGTACTGTAATTACATTTAGTTGGATCTTAGGAAAGAGAGTTAGTGATTTCTCTTGAGTTGTGATCCTTTGAAGATTTCAAATTATCTACTGTGAGTTGTTTCATGCTAATCATGTAGATCTCTGAGTGTGACTTTGAGATGAAAAAGAGAATTGCATTTTCGATTGTGATAGGTTGATCACATTGATATCAGTCTCTAATGCATGAACTGTGTTAGAACCATGACTCTTGGAGAGAGCTGGTTCTACATGCTAACCGCATAACGCATTCAAGAAATCTGTAGTTGTGCAGATTGTTTTTGTTGTGCTGAGTTTGGCACTCTCAAGAGGAGTAAAAGATGAAAGAAAGAGTTATATCAAAGATAAGTTTCTTTATCCCTTTAGTTTGATCTTTTGATATATTTCTCCTTCAGGTTGATTTATTTATTCATGTTCTAACATTGTGCATAAAATCTTATGTATTCAAGTTATAACTTGTGATTGTAAACTTTGTATGATTCCAGTCTTGTTATTTCTTTGGGTAACTATAAACTATTAGTAATCTCTCTCTAAAATGCTTGCAGTTCAATGTTCTAGGAGCAAGAAGGTGATGAGAGATTGCTATGAAAAGCTTGAGGCATCATGTGAGGAAGTCATGCCGACCAAAGAAATAATCAAGTAGCCTTGGGACTGAGCTGGTGGCCAGAGGGAGCTCACTTCCAGAAGTCTTTTTTGCAATCTTTGGAGCAAGAATCAAGAGGGAGTCTTGTAATTCACTAAGAAGAAGTGAAGATTGTTGTATTAAAAAGGCTCGGTGCTAAACCCTTAGAGGATCCCTTCAGTTGTTGAGATCATAATTGCTCAAGACTGTCTTCTGGATTTGTCATTGGTAGCTCCGCAAACCTATTCAGAATAGTGAGATCTGAGATGAGGTCGAGGAGGACTATTCTGAACTCTCTTCAGTACCAAAGGTGTGCACTGGAAAACATTTATCTAAGTCAAAGTGTTGCAGGCAATATTGGACGAAGAGGTCAGAAGGTTGATGCAAGTGCCTGAAGATTTAGAGGGAGCCCCACTGAGCCTGAAGAAGATGGTAATCTTGCTGCAGCTAGTTCAAATTTGGTGGATCCTATGTTGTACAGACAGCTGATTGGATCCTTGATGTATCTAGTTATCACTAGACCTGATATTTGCTATGCAGTGAGTGCACTTAGCCAGGTTATATGTGATCCGAGGCAGATACATCTTGTTGCAGCTAAACATATCCGGAGATACTTGCATGGCACAATTGGATATGGGTTGAAGTATACTTCAGATGCAGACTTGGAGTTACTTGGTTTCACTGATCCTGATTGGGCAGGTTGTGTCACAGATCGGAAGAGCACCTCTGGCTGTTGCTTCAGTTTGGGTTCTGCTATGATTTCCTGGTGCAGCAGGAAGCAGTCTTTTGTAGCATTGAGTACAGCAGAGGCTGAGTACATTGCAGCTTGCATGGCAACTCGGGAAGCAATATGGCTTCGTAAGCTCCTTGCAGGATTGTTTGGACAATCAATGGAGCCCACTATTATTCATTATGATAAACAGAGTTGTGTGAAGCTTTGTCAATCCTGTGTTTCATGTGAATCCAAGCGTATTTGAGATCAAGTACCACTATATCGGAGATATAGTGCTTGGAAAATTTTATGCGATTGAGGTACATGCTTGATGGCCGGGCAGCTGAGATATTCTCACCAAGCCTCTCGCCAGGGTAAAGTTTGTACACTTTCGAGACAAGCTTGGTATGGTGGAGAATCCAACCTTAACTGAGTATGAGTCTCAGTATCAGTGAGCCTTGCCTAATGAGTTCTTCTTTGTGAGAGAAGTTTGAGGTGAAATCCTTGTTAATGCATTTTCAATACGTGAAGAAATTGGGGTGAAACCCTTGTTTCCACCCTCTGAGAGAGTCATGGTGGATGTCATGTGTGTGACTCCATGACATATCTTGTACTTGTGTTTCACCCTCTGAGAGAGTCATGGTGAAAGTCACTTGAGGTGACAACATCACGCAAGTGATGAACACTTGTACTTACTATTGCACTTTCTTCTGTGACGGAAGAACTTGAGGTGAAAGCCCTCGTTTCCACCCTCTGAGCTGAGTCATGGTGGATGTCATGTGTGTGACTCCATGACAACATCACGTGAGAGAGTCCGTGATGATCTTCTTGTACTTGTGTTTCACCCTCTGGGAGAGCCATGGTGAAAGTCACATTGAGGTGACACTATCACGCAAGTGATGAACACTAGTACTTAACCATGTGATGGTTGATATCACATTGAGGTGATATATATTTCTCCTTATATTTGATTGCAGGCAATGGTGGTAGATGATTTGTCTTCAGCTGGAAGTTCTCTCCCTAGCTGAGAGGGAGTGTTAATGTTATAGCAGCTTCGGTTGATTCTTCCAGTTCACTTCCTTCGAGAAAGTCTCAAATTGAATATAGCCGTTGGCTATTCAATTTAACTCTTATTATTTTGTGTCTCATGCTTTGGCCGACATGTATAATTCGAAACTCATAAAAAGAACAAATGTAGAGATATAGGTTGAGGCCGACTTTCATTACAAGGAAGAATAGCAATTATTGGAGCCGACATATCTAAGAAGGCGCGCGATCTTAAGAGAGGTGTCTCTCCCATTCACCGGTATATATATACACCTTGACTCGCCATTGTAATAGACCCCGGAGTTCGGTTATTCTTACCAGTCTTGCATTATAATGTGCGATGGTTATTGTTCACTTCAGTTCTGTGCGAACATAAAGAGCGAATCAGTTCGGTTATATACATAAGTCCGATATCAATCAAATGCGAATTCAAGATACAGATTGAAGATTATCCAGTACAAGGAAGCAAGCAAAGCAAAGTGCGAACTTCTTATAGGGCAAATAACATACAAGTGCGGACTTCTCACAGTGCGGATATCATTCAAGTGTGAACCTGTCTGAGAGTTCAGATCGAATACACCAGTCGAGTGATGAAGATCACACAGTGCGAGATCAAGTGCAATATATCATCTTGTATGTATTATTTGCAAGGACGAACTCATTGTGAGCAATTTGCGAACCATCAAAGTTCAGGTTGCGAGCTTGAACAAGAGCTAACAAGTGTGAACAAGAGCTAACAAGAGCTTGAAGCAGATTGCGATCTTCTGTAAGTGCAGATCAGAGATCAAGTAAGAGCAGTTTATTTGATTGTTATACACCCATTGCTGGTACTGATATTGGCCTTGTGTGGCCTCTTTGTAAAGAGACTTATTGCCATTATTTTATATATAAGAGAGATCTTTGTTGCTGGGTTTTTTCTCCATCAAGAGGAGGGTTTTCCCAGGGTAACTGCTGTGTTATTGCGTCTGATTTTGAATTATATTCTGTGCACTAAATCTGATCATCTAAAATCAACAATTCTCATGAATGAACCAATCTCAAAATCTTTATATAGTCAAATTACATAACCAGATTACAACAAGTGAGATTATAATAAATCTCATATTACATAATATCATTACAAAAGTTCTCTCATAGACACCAAGAGAATATACAATAAAAATGAAGAACATATCACGTTTGTCAGCCTCGTTCATGAGTACGCTCAACGTCCAATCATCACGAACAATGTAGAATCAAGAATTCGTCCCACGAACAATGTTATCCAAGTATAGCAACATTTGTAAGAGGACCCAATGGAGGAAATAACACGGTTTCCTCCCAACCGCGTGGAACCCAAAGGTCCACTCCCTCCATGCTAGGAGATAATGACAAGTCCACAAAAGAATCAAACAAACAACAAAGAATAGACATTACATCACATGGCTGACAAACACATAATGACATGACAGAATCAAAATTACATGATCCCTAATAAACTCGCAGAGGCAACAACAATACAAAAGGTGACTCTACATAAGAGACCACAAAACTTGTATAAGGATAAGAGTGTCATCACATAGTTGTTCTAGGTTACCCTGGTGAATCTTCCTAGATTACCGGCCCTCGTTATGAGTTACCCTGGCAATCTCTACTGATCCCGACCCCTAAACAAACTCATGTGGAACCGAAACACTTTTCAAGAGGACAAAGTGAACGGCTATGCCATTCCAGGCCATCTCAACCTACCCTTAATCTATACAAGCATTAAGGCACTAGGCGAGGCATTCCAATTATTTGAATTATTTAATGAACTCCAGGCACATTTATTAAGTTATAATTCAGTGATAACCTTAATAAATGTACCTAGGGTTCATTAAATAATTCAGATAATTGGAATGCCTCGCCTAGTGCCTTAATGCTTGTATAGATTAAGGGTAGGTTGAGATGGCTTGGAATGGCATAGCCGTTCACTTTGTCCTCTTGAAAAGTGTTTCGGTTCCACATGAGTTTGTTTAGGGGTCGGGATCAGTAGAGATTGCCAGGGTAACTCATGACGAGGGCCTGTAATCTAGGAAGATTCACCAGGGTAACCTAGAACAACTATGTGATGACACTCTTATCCTTATACAAGTTTTGTGGTCTCTTATGTAGAGTCACCTTTTGTATTGTTGTTGCCTCTGCGAGTTTATTAGGGATCATGTAATTTTGATTCTGTCATGTCATTATGTGTTTGTCAGCCATGTGATGTAATGTCTATTCTTTGTTGTTTGTTTGATTCTTTTGTGGACTTGTCATTATCTCCTAGCATGGAGGGAGTGAACCTTTGGGTTCCACGCGGTTGGGAGGAAACCGTGTTATTTCCTCCATTGGGTCCTCTTACAGATGTTGCTATACTTGGATAACATTGTTCGTGGGACGAATTCTTGATTCTACATTGTTCGTGATGATTGGACGCTGAGCGTACTCATGAACGAGGCTGACAAACGTGATATGTTCTTCATTTTTATTGTATATTCTCTTGGTGTCTATGAGAGAACTTTTGTAATGATATTATGTAATATGAGATTTATTATAATCTCACTTGTTGTAATCTGGTTATGTAATTTGACTATATAAAGATTTTGAGATTGGTTCATTCATGAGAATGACATGTCCTTATGTTATATGACTTTGATATTATGTTGTGATGTTCTTATTTGTAAATGTTTAAGTAATGTTGTCATGGAATCCTTAGAACATTTATGTGTATGTTCTTGTACTCTTATTATAATCGAATAACTTTTTAAAAAAATAAAAATGTTAGGTTATTTTGTTACTTTATCCGTTGTTCTTTGGGTTCCTTGGCGGGGCGTTACACTACTTGGAGTCCTTGTAGCCAAGCAATTAGTTAAAGTCAGCTTTGACCAATTGATTGAAAAGGTGGTTGGAAGGGAAAAGTCATTTGGAAGAAAGATTGAAAACACCAGAGAAAGCATTTGTCTTGACCAACAGAAAATAAAATCTCTAGATAAAAGCTCTTCTTCTAAGGGTGATAGTAGTGGTAAAGGAAGAGGCCACACAAGTAATAGAGGAGAGGAAGAACTAGCAAAAACAATGGTCAAAACCTAAATCACAAGGTTTGAATTTGAATTAATGTTCGGCAACAACAAAATTTAGATGAAGTTTGGCAAGGGAAAAAGTATGGAAAACAATCGGCTTTAAATTCGCTTTATATAATTTTTTTTTAAAATATAAGTAATATATCCACAAAATTATCAAAATAGTTTAACATTGCTAAATAGATTTGGAATCATTATAAAAGATGACATTTATAAATATAAACCATAAGAAGCATGTGAAATAACTCAATATTAATAAGTTTAAAACTTTAATTTAAATAGTGAAATATATTAATTTTAAAATAAACCAATATTATATTAAATATTTTAAATAATATATTTGTTAAATTTAAATTAAATATGTTAAATTTAATTTAAATTTTTTATTTTTAAATTTGTTGAATTTTATATATAAATAGTTTAAAATTTAAATTGATTATTTTAAAATATGATATTTTAATTTATTAATGTTAATATTAAAAAGTAAAACCTATAAAAATAAAATAAAGTTGACCAAAGAAAGTTATAATTCCTAGGTCCACAAGGTCGCCTTGTGCAGGAAGTTGGAGTTCCAAACTTGAACGGAAAGAGTAAACACACACATGAACAAAAAGAGCCGTATGACAGAAATGGAAGTCATGAAAGAAATGGTGAAAGTCTGTAGTGGAAATGGAAGACGCATAGGAAATGGTGAAAGTTGACAACGGGTCTCAACACTCAACCTCAAACAACTGACTCGGCTCCCAAATAGAAAAGAAGAATTTTTAACAATCATAGACTCTCAGTTGTGTGCTTAGATCAACCTGCAAGCAACAATTTATAAGAAAAATGTCAAAAGCCCTAAAACATGTTTTTAAAAACCCTAAAAAATGCTTTTTGAAAATATGCTTCAATGTAAAACACATATGCGTTTTTTGATATGAATACCAAGCCAAATTTTAACAATTTTTATATAAAAGTTTGAAGTTCGCCAAAATTTGAATTTCATGCTTGAAATTCGACGAAGCGTGTGACACATGTCAAAACCATGAGAAGCAAAATGATAGACAACAATTGTTTTGCAAAAGGTGTGGTAGAAAAGATTCATGAGGCAAAATGTCATGGGATGAACAAAATTGTGGTGAATACGGTTCATACAATGGTGTATTTTAAAGGAGTAAAATCTATATTTTTGGGGAGAAGCATTAAAGACAATAACATATCTTCACAATAGGTCACCCTTCCACAACTCTTCGAATGAAGACTTAATATGAAGTTTGGTGTGGTCATCCTCTATTAATGTGGTATCTCAGAATCTTTGAAAGGAGAGTAGGAACGAGTTGGACCACGAGAGTCACAAAGGCATCTTTTTGGGGTATTTAGAATTCTCAAAAGCTTGTAGGCTATTTGATGAGCAACCTAATAAATTCCTCATTGCTAGGGATATTGTATCTTGTTAAACCACAAAAGATACAACCAGATATAACTAAATTTGTGAGATTTGAAACCAATTTTGGAATCTTTGCTTTGAGCAATTGAAGAAGAAATTCCCTCCTAGGCAGAAACTCAAAGTTCACTAATAGATGAGAATAGGTTTTAGGAGACTTTTGAGCAATAGTTTGAAGGTGAATGAGGTTTAGATCAGGAAGACGATGCACCAATTGTATCACATGAAACACAAATTTTTTTGCCAAAATAGGTGACACAAACACTCAAAGATGTAAAACCTGATGAAATTGTAAAAAAAGGCAGTAAAAGTGTATACTAAACCAGATTATAGGAAAATCCATTGAAGAGATTCAAAGTAAGCTAGAAAAGCTAAATTTGAGATTGTACTCCAATGAAGAAATCAACATTGTAGTTGATTCAAAACCAACTTTCTATAAAGAAGCTGAAAAGTTTAATTTGTGGAGGAAAGCAACACAAACTGAATATGAAGCTTTGATGAAGAACAAAACTTGAGAGTTGGTGGATCCTCCATTCAATTGCAAACCTATTGGTTGCATGTGAGTTTTTTGAAACTAGTACAAAGTAGATGGCTTGTTTGACAGACATAAAGCAAGGCTTGTCGCAAAGGGATATGCTAAAAAATAAGGTATAGATTACGAAGAAACTTTTGCACCTACCACTTGTGATTTGTTGGCTGTGGCAACACAAAATGGGTGGAAAGTTCATGAAATGGATGTGAAAGCTGCACTCCTGAATGGTGATCTCAAGGAAACAGTATATATGACTTAAACTAGAAAAAAATGCGGTTGAAGGTCAAGAAAAAAAAGTGTGCAAGCTTATAAATTCACTATATGGATTGAAGCAAGCCTAAAGGGCATGGTATGAAAAACTAATCGAGCTTCTCTTGAAGATGAGTTTTAAGCAATTTGAGCTTGACAATGCAACTTTTTTGTTAAAGAAGTTGACAAGACAGTAGTATTCCTAGTTGTATGCATGGATGATTTGTTCATAAGAGGTAATAATGAAAGATGCACTGCAACCATGAAAGAGGAACTAATGGGGGTTTGAAATGATTGATTTGGGGCACCTTTATTACTATTTAGGGATTGAAGTGATTTAAAAACTTAAATATATGAAATTGGACTATTGAACTAAAATAGCCAGTTTGTAATCTATAAAAGTTGTTCCTCTATACTTAATACAAAAAAAAAAAACCAGTGTTCCATTGAGTTTCTTGATGGGGACGCGTCCCTTGTTGGGGATGCATCTTGGGGACGGGGGACAGGGGGTCTAAGTTTGGGGACGGTGGGGGGGAGGAGGGGGGGGGCGGAGGTGCTGATATACATATGGTACTTGAATAACTAGTTATAAAAAGATGTTTAAGAATAACTTTTCAAATTAAACTTTGGCAAATTAGAAAAATTGCAAATACTAACATTTTAAATACTTGAATACTATTGCTGAAAGACTAAAAGTAAATAAAATATTAAAATTTGACAAATGAAATTGTCGAATTTGAGATTTCTATTATATGAGTATCGAAAAAATGACATGTCACATCATAATATCATATCATAAAGATGATTACAATGAGTAGCATGATACATTAATGTAAAAATAAGTACAAAATGCAAAAATGTAGTGAAGGGAGGCCTCTAATCATCCCCAAAACTTACTCTTTCACTCACTCTTCTCACTAGTTTTCCTCTTTTTCACCTAGCTGTTGCAAAACATCAAATGGCATATGTGAGCAAAAAAATGAAGAATGAGAGTGTTTTGTTTAGTTTATGACTTTTAGAAGGGTCCCACAAGCCTTTAGGGTTCAGCCCAAGGCTCACATTCCAAGAAAATTAAAAGATTTTTTTTTTTAAATTGCTTTTTTGGACGTCTCAGCGTGGGGGATGCCTGGGTGTCTCTGAGATGCTCGAGGGATGGCTAGAAGTCCTTGAGACGTCTCGGAGATGTCCAGGCATCCCCGCTGTTTCCTCGGAGTTTCCCAAGTCTCGGTGGTGGTGGGG
>VDFB02387110.1:0-11072 GCA_007258455.2 Sequoia sempervirens
AGTGGGATGGGTATCCTTTCATAATTCCTCCTCCTAAGATAATATTCATCTTGCATGTCCTCCAGAAAATCCTCCAATAGATTGAAGTGCTTCTCAAAGACACTGGGGAGCAAATCCTTCATCTTGTGTTTGGGGTCATAGCATTTCCTTCCAGTGTACAAGCCCAACTTCAAATAAACCAATTCATCACAAATTGTCTTAGCTACCTGAATGTGTGGACAGCAAAAGGCTGCCAGCTTCATCAGAAATTTATGGCAACTAGTCTTGTGTTTGTTGCTAAACTCGAGATGCACAACCAAGGCTTGATAAATAAACTCCATCAGGATGATTCTATCACCACAACACCTAGGTAGAAAATGGGGATGACCATCAAATCCTACTAACCTCATATAGGTGAATGTGGGGTAGTCGATAAACCAATGTCTCCATTCATTCAGAAAAGCCATTACCTCTCTACTAAGTCTATACCCAACATCACCATTAAGCTTGTTAATTATTTTATAAAGAAAGGCATCATTAACCCTTCTATAATGTTGCTCTAATGCCTACAAGGTAAGCTAGTTATAATACTCCCACACTTTCTTTTGTCCTTGGGCTTCCCCCAATATACCTACTGTCTAAAGTCCAAGAAAAATCCCCACTCGGGTAGCTGCATAAACCACATAGGAAGTCATAAAGAAATGATTGGTTTCTCTCACCCTTATCATTTGATTGTGGATGCTATCTGATACTATCATAGACCAGTCAAATTGTTTCCTCCCATCCGAAATAGTTTGGATGAAAGGAAACATCCATTCTTTAAATAGCAAAGCATCCCTTTTACCAAACACCCTAGAGAGGAACATGATTATATCTCCAATTTCTTTACTAAAGTCCACCCTCTTAGGCTGGTCTAGAAGCTTGATCAGAGACTTCTTCTCTACCCTCATCCAAGTCTTATTCATATGGAACCTATTCCTCTCCTTGTTATCACTGTAAAGATTTAAAGCCTCCACTTCATTCAATTGCTTAGGATTATTGACAGTAGGTATATGGAACATAAATTTTATCATTTGAGGTGTGAAGTCAATAATGACATTACCCTTCACATCTACACACCACCTAGTAGTAGGGTTATATGCTCCAGCTACTGCATGAATCAATTCTAGACATTGAACAGATAGGGGAAAAAGTGCAATATGCACCAGTCCTGATTGAACAATCCTTTTTGTTCTTCCTATGATCTGCTCTCCAGCAAATGTTTCCTTATGCAATTCTTCATAGTTGAAAAGACCCAAATTGGTGTCAGTTATATTAGTCCATTCAGAGTCAATTTTGCTAGCAGTGAGGACGACTTCCCTATGATTACACCTCAAGGTATACGGGAGCTCCTCCACTTTGATCTTCTTGGGCCTAACTCCTTGCCATGAAGTTTCACCTGGCTAGATCCTTTAGGAGGCCTCATCTGATGTTCTTGACATCTCTTAATACTTATAGCAATATCATGTATTAGATGAACAAAACATCTAAGCTAGTCAATCATATAATCACGGTTGCATCCTCCTAAGATAACATTTGGTCAAACTATTCCTTTATCGGAGGCGGGACTGGAGAAGCATCAGGCATAGGCAATGTTTCATATCATGTGGTGGGGCTAGGGTTGGGACTGCATACGGAACAAAAAGTGAAAGAGGTGGGATCGAAACGAGATCGAAAACATGATCGGAGGTGGGACTGGAATGAGAATCAAAGCCAAAAAAAAAGATAGTTACCAAGTTCAACTTCCTACCTAGACATGATTCTGACCAAGAGCAAAGACAGTGACGTCATAATAAGCAACGAGAGTGGATCAGTGACAAAGTCAGAGGCGAGATGGGAGGGGAAATCAGACCAAAGACAAAAGTTAGCCACCAAATTCAACTTCCTCCCCAGATCCACTTCTAGCCAAAGTAAAGATAGTCATCATAATAATGACTAGGATTGGAATAAATTCAGCCAATGAAGAGTCCTCAAAAAAAGATGGTCACATGGGCATTAAACCCTAGGTCATATGGGCCCCAATGGAAACTAGAAATAGTATAACTTAAACCTCCAACAACTCCTCCATATAGAAGTCATTAAAACCATGAATAGGTTATATTGTGAAACCCTAATTCGCCCAATAGCCTATTTGCAAAACATAGGTCACGATGAGAAATTAGTATGAACAACTCAAAACCAACGCAATAAAACCAAAATAGGGTTTCAAACTGGAATTCATTACCTGAGCAAGGAAACCCCTTCAAAATTGAAACCCTAGTCAAAACCAGAGCATGACAAAATGGACATCAAAGGGAAGCATTAATATAAAACAACAAAACTTCGCTTGACAAAAGCGAAACACAAACCAACAAAGTAGAATGAGAACCGAGAACAAACTCCACGGCTCAGACAAAGCAAGCTCAAAAGAGATAACTGAAGTGAGAAAAATTCCATGAATAAACTCTCACAGATAAAATGACACAAACAAAAGAACAAAACGGAAGAGAGAAAAATAAAAAGAAACCTACCTCGGAATGCTCCTTAGGATTGACAAGAAATTTTCCAAGATTCGCTCGACGATTCGCCCCCGTGATCAAATCAATTCTCTCAAGAGTTTCTTGGCCGTAATTTTCATAAATTATTCACATAATAATAACAATGAGGTAGTTTAAGCATAATTAAACCTTTAATCCATAATCCGCGCATGCCAACAAGCTGCATTTAATTCCATAAATGCGGTAGATCAGGGACGGAGCCAACGACGTGATCAGCTAGTTACGTCTAGTCAATGGAACATCAAAAGCTAAGGTGGGCATGGAGCCAGGTCGAGAACAAGATAAAGAAACTACGAGTTCCTATTTATTTCCAACCCGGGATCCAGATCACGGAACAAAACCGATTAAAGAAACTAACAAAAGGAGATTGAAGGCCCGGAGACAAAACCCCAAATGCAGAGAACTTTCTAAAGTTTGAAGTTCCGATACAGTTGCGGTCCGGTCCGTGAGAAAGCAAAAAGAACAACACAAAAACAAATAAGGACAGATGAACCTGAACAGCTGAAACAAAAAGCAGCTGAAAGAAAAAGAGTAGAGGTCGGGGATCGGGAAGAAATCGACAAGAAACTTCCATGGGGTTGAAATCTCAGTTCGACCGGCTATGGAAATCGGCTCGGCTCAAAAGTGAAGTCAACAAATAGAACAACATACCAACCCAAGAGTTAATGAAAAACAACCAACCAAACAAAGGAGAAATAAAAGAAGAAGGTGGAGTTGGAGTTGGAACCATATTTGGACTAGAAATGTTGAAATAGTTCCATGTCTAGATTTGGTTCTGGACCCACCTCCGACAGAACAAAAGATAGACTTAGGAGCAAAAACAAAGAACTCCTAAGACCCAATAGACAACCAAGGATGACCAAAACAAAAGAAAAAGGGGGACCCATTTTGTTCCAAAATAGAACAAAATGGGGTGGTTATGCAAGGCATAACAGGTCTATTGGTTGCCTCCAATCCTAAAGCCAACTCTTGTAGTTGTTTCTCATTTAGTACTGTCAAGCTTCCAAAGGCGACATAGATGATAGACTGGGGAACCTGCCTGTCCTGCCAGTCCAAACACTCCATGTCCTCTGTCCACAAGGCAACCTTATATTGGGCCTCTTGATTTTCCCTCGAGAATGGTTGATGAAATCAGAGGACCTATTGGGCATACCACAACCCCTTTCTGGGGGTATTCTTTGATTGCTAACTCTTCCAAAAGGTTGAAGGAGTTGAACAAAATCCAATCCATCTCCACAAGCTTTTCCAAATCCATGAGAGACTCAAACTACTTCACCTTTTCTTCTTCACTCCCAAACATCCATGGAAGTAGTGTGGAATGCAAAGGGGCCATGGAGGGAAAATCTTTGATCATCTCATGTACCTTCGGATGGCTTCCAATCACAACAAATCATGATTTGAACTCGATTCTTTAATAAAATTTTGAAAACTAAAAATATGTGTAGCTTACAAAATTTGTTTTACCAGTGCAAGATACTATCCCTGAAGAGACTAGGCTTGAACTGCTATTTCATATAGCATTGTAGGCCACATAAATCAGGGCCAAAATAGTGGAAGAAATATTATATTGCTTCGCCACATTGAGATTGTAAAAGAGGCTGACGTCGACCATCATGTAAGTGACTGTATGTACCTTCATTTCATTGATCTCTTGAATAATTTTATGCAGTGAAGAAACAAGCGTGTCTCTCAATGAGCTAAATAATTTTGAAAGGTCTTCCTGATTTCCATCTGGTGGAAGGCCATCTGGTATACATACCATTCTAAGATTATTCTCATCTTCATTTGTATGTTTCAGTTTTTCCTTCTTCTTTGACTCCAACATGTGGGACCGATTGTACTCATTATTCACAAATGTGACAAGGAAACCATCTGAAACAAGATTCATGCAAGCTACATCATGGGATTTACGTGACCTTGAGGTACAAAAGGCACAAGTAGTACATGAGGCTTTTCTCCACATAAACCCATTTGCTCTTGAAAATTATGGATGTTCAACACTTTTATGTGATATGCCTATAATTGAACGTCCAGATCATTTGTAATGCATATTACAGGTGGAGAAATTGAGAAGAAGAAATTAAATCTCTCCTAAAACTCCAACCTAACTTATATATAACCACATAAATTTCAAGTAATGCTAACAGAGCTTGAAGTAAATCCATTACAAATGCAAAAGGTAGAACATATTAAAGTACACAGTGATATAAGTATAAAATCAAACGAAAAAAATTTACATAACAAATTAGAATAAATAAATTAATCCCCAAAATGAAGATGATCAAAGGATTTTGCTGGCTTCCCATTTCCCACATTCGTTAAAAAGTACACTAGAAAAATCCTACGAGTTGTCGATTTTGTTTGGACTCAATCAGGATTTGATCTCGCACCGATTTATTCCAAGGAAATGAACGACAAACTCGACAAAATCAGCCTAGCACAAAAATTGTTAAGGAATATCACAAAATTGACAAAATTTGGAAATTAACAGGCGATTCAATCCGTCCATAGAGGTAATAGAGCACATTATTATGTGGCCTAGGAATTCGGATCCATCCAAACAACAATGAAACAAAAACAAGAACTGATGAACCTGATGCTGAGTTTTGATCTAACAGACCGTTCCGAGCGGGCTTTTCATAAAATGAACATAATATAATTAATGTTTATACTAAATATCTTCCTATACTGCAATGTTGGAGAGCCTAAGAGAAACATATATTGTGTTCACAATAACAAAGCTTATTACATGTTACACCTCAAAGACAATTAGAGAGGTAGGCATGTTGGCACTCAATTTAACATGACTTATTTCTTGTTCTTTGCATTGGTTTGAGGTTTAGGTTTGATTAAAATTAGAAGGGTCCATATCCATTACAAAAAAAATCATAGAATAGGGATAAATTGGCCTCTAGAAATGAGACAACTCAAAATGTGAGAGAAGCCAGAGACTCTGAAGCAATGACTGAAAGAGACATCAAACAAACCATGCACTTTTAGGCTGGGCACCTTCGGCTTTGGAAAAAATAGATTAGTACACAATCTATGAAGGAGACCTGTAATAACCCAAAAACACTGCCACTGGGAATAAAGGAAACTGAAAAAATTACGTAAATGAAGCAACAACAAAGAAATAGCAACCTAAAAATTCTGAGACAACAAAACAGGAGGCCACGACTTCTAAAACCCATCAGTCACTACCAGAGGGATGAGTCCAGGAACACTACATACACTAATCTCCATCTCAATAGGAGAAACCAGCCTCTAACAACCATTCCAACTTTAGCGACATAGGAGAAACTAAGAAGGAAACAAAACCCAAGCCAACCTGACAATAACCGTCTCCACCTCAATAGGAGTGCTCCCCACCTCAAAAGGGGACATTGGATAGAGAACTAGGGTAGAAAACCCAACAACATCCACTAGATCAAGAGAGAGAGAGAAGTTGTTACTCTCCAAGAAGAAACCAAGGCCTCCAAAACACAAAAGAGGGTTCAAACACCAACACAAAGGAAATAAGCATCACTTTCCCCACAACCAACAACCAAGCTCTAGAACCATAGAGACCAAGATCCAGCAAGGAATCAAGAGAACACCATCATGAAGATGAAAATCCACATTACCCTTAGAAAGGATGGAAAAAAATCTTTGCAAAGAAACCCCAATCATAACCCCAAAGAGGCAAAGAAACAAAGAGGTGAAAGAGGCCTCATCACACTTCTTAACATAACCCAAGACCTTCAAGGCTAGGTAAACAATATCCAAACCAATTACATCTCTTCAAACGTGACAAGAGAGCACCTCTGCCATAAGCAAGGGACCTACAACCTCCAAGGAGATAGGGTAGGAGCCTTGTAGCCACCACTTAGCCACCACTTACCACAAGGCAAAGAGAAAAAAAACTTCCATAGGGCACACAATTAGAAACTCCTAAAACCAAAAAGCTTCCATGAACAATCCAAGTGAGAAAAATGGTCATAGCTCCACCAATAGAAAGTTGAAGCCAGAGAAGCCTAAGAGTCATTCCAAAACTAAGGAACAAAACAACCACATGCATCGACCTCGGAAGAGGGAAAAGAAATCCTCTTCCATAGGCACAAAAAACAACACCAAGGCCCCTTCAAACAGGAACCAAAAGCAAATCACTAGCACTACAAATAATAGCAGCCTCCACACCCCTGAACAGGACAAACACACCCCCAAATAGGTCATCCTACTCAACAACATCCATGGTCAGAGGAGAGAATGTTGCTTTGGTGATATTGGTATTTATAATTAGATGTTTTAATTAGGGATCCATTCTTGTGTTTTTATCAAGTTTTATGTCTAGGGCTTGTATTTTATTATTTATCTGCAAGTTATTTATGCATCTTTCTGTCTTTATTAAGTTTTGTGTTTTATAGTCATGGTACCTAGTATGTTTAATATTAGTCTTTAAGTTATTTTCATGTCTCTGTACTTTTTTTGATTGGTTGGTGACTTAGTATAGAATATCTTTTATTAGTTCCTACCAAGGGAACTATTGTGGAGGCTTTAAACAATAAACAATGATTAATGTATGTTGTGATGGTTAATTAGAAAGTAGTTTTTTTAAAGATTTATTCAATGTTTGCTAGATCAGTTAGTGAAAATGCACATTTTTTAGTTCAAATATTTAATAATTATTTTTTGGTGCTCTTTGATTGGCACTCTATAGATTTTCAAAGGCTCTACTGGCATTTCTAGGTAGTATACCATGTAAATTTTGATGTCGTTGTAGATTGCCAGAGGTGAACTTCAAGGGGTAGGAGGAAGGACCTTACACTTGCACATGTTATAGTGATGAAAATTTTACAATATTTTAACTGAATCGAGGATTTTGGAAGACATGCATCCTACATGTGAGTGTCTCTTTTGTCCTTTTACATTTTGCATACATTCCTGCATCAATGCAAGGATAGATGACTTTGGTTCTATTAACATAATAAAATATGTAGAAAAAGATTTAACATTATGCATAAGATGAAACAAAGCACAAGCTTCCAGGAATGACATGAAGTTGTGGGGTATCGAACAAATTTTAGTTTTTAGAGTGAATGACAATAATATTGTATGCAAATCTTATCTTACAGGACCTGTTATCTCTCAAAAATGCAGGTTTGAACCACGAAAGGTTGCCAAGCTTTCACAACGTTTTAGGGTAACCGAACAAGGTTTGAAAAAATTAAACCTTCTACTCTCTGGGCACTGCTAGACCTAGGAAGGTGTACCTATAATAAATAAAGCATACTTTGACTGTTGATCTTATCCTCATTCCATGATTTGTCCAAGATGGGAAATTGAAATGGACAAAATAAAACAAAATTGGTATATATATATACCAACATTCAAATTAAACCCTAATACACTCATTTAACAGATACAAAAAAGTATGAATAAAACTAAATGATAAAAAAAAAATGGTGAGACCAGTGCCTTATGTGGAGTCAAATGAAATTATAGATAAAATGACTTCTTTCTAGATTCATTCAAATTGTTTGGCATACTTATTTATAACTAGTATAAAAATGCAAAGCTACAATTATTGAGTTCTTCTTACTGATCTAAATGAAATTCCTTGATTACTGTGATTAATCAAAAGGGTTTAATCCTTCCTTGAAAGAACCTATCAAAAAATCACACAGATACGGCAAATACGTACTGATAAACCAAACATAAAATTGTTATGTTGATCTAAATAACCAAGAAACATCAATTTTAGAGACAACTCAGATAATTCTTTCAATAGGCATAACACAACAATTGACACCAGAATTCATCAGCAAATCAGATGATTTTCATTGATATTTCCATGGCTTCAAAAAACATATAGCATAGTCTCAACCCTGTGAAACATAGTGTTCCTGTTGTATTCTCTGCTTTCTATCCTATTCCATATATGCATATTGTTTACAAAATAGACATTTATATATTGAGAATGTGAAAGGACACATCCTTTCGGAAATAGAAAATACAAATTATAAACATAAAATAGAGAATAATTAGGCTCTATTTAGCCATATAGTGATCTTCCACGGAAATGCGTTGATAATCGGCACTCGCTCGTGTAGCATCTAACGAAGCATTACGGACCATAACTTCATTTTGACCATTTCACTTCGATGCAACCTCTTCCATCAATCGTATCATAATAACCGAAGCTGCTGCGATTTCATTCATCATTGACCATTCATTTTTCCACTACGGTGGCATATAAATCCCCATTATTGTCATAAAATGGAATTACCTTTTCTGACAGTACAATTAATCCATATTTCTCTCCTTTTAAATTCATCATATACCACCAGGGGTACAATGGCAGATTGATTATATGATTCAGCGACCTCAAATCTTGAGAACTAATAGCTCCCATCATAGACCAGCTCATGAAATTTCTCCATGATTCATCCATCCATCCTTGTGTGCTCATTCAATGCAGCAAGAGTATGAAAATATTTTCCCCACAATTTGTTCAACTAGGATGTCAAATGATCCTGTCTCTTTTTGATAATTGCAGCAATAGCATCATGCTTTCCCTGAGAATAAGCACTTGACCCTACCCAGTGGTCTTTTTCTTGAGAGCTCTCTCCTTGAGTGATCATTTTGGTTGTTCCCATTGAAACACCAACCAAATCTTTGAGTCTATCATTTCTGACATTTCTCATTTCCATTTTTCTTTATACATTTTCTTTCGCATAAATAATTGAATGTGCTTTATTCTTTGTTGTCTGCCCGTATCTGTGACCAACCGGATCTTCTGGCACCAAAAGTCAGACATGACCGATACCTTCTGTATCAAGTACCAAAACAGATTTCGTAGAGATTGGGTACCAAAAGCTATATAATGATCTATCATCGATTATTATATTTGGAACACATGCACTATACATTTTCGCTTATCAAAAACATGATAGCATTACTACCCTTCAAGAAACTATCAAAAACCAATGCAGAATTCAAATCTAAACCAGGAAATATCATAACACCAGCATCCTCCAAAATTTTCCTCCCCTTCTCAGGAGTCATATCTGTCATCTCATCATCCACGTGCCTCTTCTCAATTAAGCCAGCAATTGCTTCTCATTTCCAAAAGTGATATCATCAACATTCTCTCTTATTTCCTTCCCCTTCTATTCATACAAGAATGCTTTGAACTCAGGGGAATGTATGTATTCATCATCAGAAACAAAGGATCTATACTCCATATGCCTAACATCAACATCACCACTTTCAATACTTTGTTCTCTGACTGGGCAGACATATTGTTGAGTCCTCATTCTGGATACCTTTTCTGCTTTACCCTGTGGCACATCAGCTCTCGGTGCTTCTTCATCTCCAGAAGACAATAATTCAATATCTTGTAGCCCTTGGTTATCCCTTTCAACTACCCTTTCTACTTCATCTTCATCCAAATTTCTAATCATATCATCAAAAGGATAGGGTACATGCTGATACCCTCCAAAATTAATCCTTTCTTTGGCTGAATGGATATACCCCTTAGGGTCAAAGTATTTCCTGGTTGGTCCTCTTTTCATGTTATAGTGCAACAATCTGTCAAGAATTGAATTATATCCCTCTTTAGCCAACACTGTGAAATCACCAAAGCATAAAGTACTAGGCATAAATGCCTGCTTCCCAAAAGAGCTGAAATGCATCACACTACTGTAATCCATTTGTCTGACAATTTCCAAGTATGCAACCCTGTTTGGAACTGTCCTTGGCAAAATGAAAGGAGCATCTTCAAATCCATACACTCTGATTACAATAGCTCCCTCTAAACAATACCAATCTCCCCAGTTATGGTCAATTGGCCCATCAAAATTATTAGGTCGAAGGAAACTTTTGATCTCATCAGTCAATGAATGATTACAAGGATAATGATACAATTTATACAATGTCTTTACAAAATACTCCTCAAAATGAATAAAACTAGAACCAACAAACCTGCTGTCCCAAATGGCAGTCCATAATTGAAGAGGAAATGTTTCACCCTCCTTAACAGTCTGAGAAATTCTTATTTTCGGAGGCCACACCCCAAGCTCTTATCTGAAATATAGCACCAAATGCATCAACAATGAATAGTTTCTGAGGTGAACAATGGAAGCTCCACCCTTTATAGCCATCAATCCTAAGTCAAGCTCCTTAGAAATATATGAAGCATAATCAAATAACCTGGCATTGTGATATTGAATGTCTACTGCAATGACCATTGGCACCATTGACATAAATTCTGGGGCATCCATTCCCAACACCTGACACACTAAAAAATATGTATACTTCATGTAGGGTTCAAACAAATCTACATGATAAGGTGGCCCCTCACTATCTTCCAGAGGTTCGGGCTTGTTACCCTGTTTAACCCTATGAATTGGTAACCTCCAACCCTTGTAACTTGCATCCATTCTGAAAAATTCCTTCTGCAACTCTTCACAATTGATTTCCTCATCACAAAATCCTTCCAATTTGAAAACCTCACCAATTCCTTCTTTTGACACATGT
>VDFB02387111.1:0-27851 GCA_007258455.2 Sequoia sempervirens
TTTACGGGGTTTACAAATCACATCATGACATAACGTTAACAATCATAGCAGATAAAACCTCAGTAACACAGCACATCAAAATAAATTTGAACACCATCATGATATAGACTAAGAGTGTCATCACATCATTGGGATAGGTTACCTTGGTGAATCTTCCTAGACTACCAACCCTCACCAAGAGTTACCCTGGTAGCCTCTACCGATTCCCAGCCCCTATGCAGACCAATGTGGAGTCACTTCATCTTTCAAGAGGACAAGATGATGACTTGCCATTCCAGGCCTTCTCAACCTTTTCTCAACCTGAACGAGCGTTAAGATAGTAGGCGATGCACACTTTTATCTGAATTAATGTTTATAACTTCCCAACCCATAATTCTTTAGTTAGATTTTCACTGGATTAACTCACCTATGATAGGTTACCCAGACAATCACTTTCGGATTTCGGCCCCTACCGCAAGCCACTCTTCTATTACATGACTCAACATAAAACCAATCTAGGGGTAGCTTTCAAGCACTTAGATCAAAACCTCAATGTTTATGTCCTTCACTAGAGACAGATCATAATCCCTAAGACGTCCTTTAACAAAAACAAAAAAAATTGCAAAGCTATAATCCCCAAGTAAAGATCATCATAACATATAAACTCCCAGTGTCAAAATGCAACTAAAGACAACTCAACACAAAAATACCAAAGATAGCCTTCAAGCACAAGAAACAAATTCATAAAGGTACATAAATCTCTATCATGACATAAACCAGGATTTTCATAATGTCACCATATTTACATCTAGTTGTGCAAAGTCTCGCCCCAAACATGATCGTGACAATAATAATCCAAAGTACATACATTTATATCGTAAACCACCATTTTAATTTCCTAACTTCTGGAAATTAAAAATCTCGGTAACATTTAACATTTGATTTTCACTTGACAATTTCAAACAAATAAATCCATAAAGGTCTCCTTAATCATAAATCATCTAAGATAAAAACTCAAACGACCATAAATTCACTTTACATAATATCTTAATGATGAACCCCTAATAACAAAATTTAATAACATTCACTTTCTTCATTTCTTTGTTTCCATGTTATTTAAATTATAGTTTAATATCCCTTTTTCATGTATATGAATCTAAAATCACAATTTTATAGTAAACTACTTGTACAACTTAATTTTAAATAATGACTAATCAAGTTCAATGTTATAGACAACGCTCATTTAACTAAACTATAATAACTATTATAAGAAAGAGCTTACTACGCATATTATGGAGAAAGCAAAACATCATTGAACATAACTAGTAAATCACAGACTAACTTCAGTTAATAACAACATGCAAAAGTAACACTAGAGTTTGATAGAGTAAATCTTATTTATTAAACAATAGAATAAATAGTTTTCAAAAAATAACTGGAAGTAACCCAGCGCAAACACTTAGTGACATAATTAAGAGTATAAAGTAAAGAATTATCGTAGCTCATAGGAGTAGGACTTCTATTTAGTTCAGGCAACAAATAGATTTATAAATATCAAATGAGCTATTTAACTCCCACACAATTACGATTTCTAACACATAATTTAGGTGACACAAAATATCATGAAATTCTTTTAATAAGTATAAAAGATTCAGCGCCTTTACTCCTAACTAACAGCGGAATACTTTACTTCAAATGGAGTTCTCTAAAGAAAACAGAACAAATCGATTTCCTAAGAGATTCTAACGCCTTAATATCAGTCTTTATTTCTTTCAGTGGAAATAGATTCAAGGACATACTAGATTCCAGCGCCATTGTGTGATAAGTAAAATAAAAAGAAAAAAATCAAATACAATACTATAACCGAAATCCATCGGCATGTACAAGTACCTAAGGAGAGTTCAAATATATAGCTTATGCGTTAAATATATGCAAATTTTCTATCTGTTATGTATGCAAAATAGAAGATTCTCGAAATAAAGCAACAGGGTAAATTTGCGCATTAGTTGTGGATATATAACTAAATATATTTACATTGTAATTCTACCGCTATGAAGTAATTTGGCTATCTTTAAAAGAGTAACACTTAACTAAAGATTTGTACAAATCATGCCATACACCACATCTATAATGCAGGTTACTTCAACTTGATACCAGGAATACATACCAACTAGCACATTAGATGCATGCAAAGTGTGAGGTTAACGTAGACTTAGGCGTATCTTTTCTGAACGTGTACAAAAGGGATCACAGATACACAAACTTCAAGAAAAACAAGAAAGTCGAAAACAAGAAATGTTCCACGCCACACTAAGGGAATTTGGTCGAGTTTCTTAAACCAAATATATTCAGAATTTATACTAGATATAAAACGTTCTTTCTTTCTTTTCTTTTTTGTCTTTGATCTATAAATATTTTAAAGGCATGGATAAGTTTATACTTGCTGTTTGCATGCGATATCAGACAAATGTTTACATTCACAATTGATAAAGGTCGAAATCTAAATCTGGTTGCAAGATCCATGAAAAGACTCACTAAATAAAGGATTAGTTATGAGCAACGATTTGGAATATAACATCGAATAAAAGAAATTCGACATGGTGAAAAAGGAATAGAGACTATGTGTTTTGAGAATACTGGTCGTCAGATCTCTGATCAAAGGTTATACAGAGGACATCTAAAGCAGATGACTGCGGCATTCACATAGAGGAAGATATATGACAAAAGATCAAAAGTTCAATCACTTCTCAAGAAAATCGGCATCAAGATCCAATATGTTGAGTTTAAAAGGAAACTATTCACAGTTCTAATGAATAGGTTATATATATATAGAAGCCAAAAAATACTGATCTACAGGAGGAGGAACATCATCCAAGGTTTAAGCCTTAGAAAGAATCCCAAGTGACGGTGGGAATATTTGATATATATATATAAATAAAAATTGGTGCAGATTATAATCATACATACAGACATAATTTTGTATATATACAAACCCATTTCACAATCAGGAAAGATACGGCTTGAGTACAGCTTAGAAGAATGACAAGAAACAAAATAGGCTTTTATGGCTTAGAAGATCATAAGTTCAAGATTCCATAACCATAAAGAATATCGCCACTACTGGAGGAGCTTAAATTTCCAATTTGAAGATAAAATTGAGAAGAGAGGGGCAACGTTTAAAGTTTTCAGAGTTTCATTCCCAAATTTGTACTGTAAGATTTTCAGGACATCAAACTTATAAATATTATATAGTTTTCTCTATATTTTAAATTGGACATATCTATAAATCTTCAAATATTCAGTGATATCAACCACCGTTTTCAGTTTAAAGAACATATACTAAATTCTATTTCCTTGATTTCTTAGCATCTTAATTTAACTGTATTTTCAATAATATTAAATTGCTTAATCTAACAATTTCTCTGTTTTATATGCAGGTTGATAAACCATTACTTTTCAACAAAGTTTATTGAAGAAATTTTACAAAATCTTAAAAAGGAGAAAACCTGGTTAATCTTGAATTTCAAGCTGAAACAAATTCTGAAACCTTTGCTAATTCCACTTTCAATTTTCCAGACTTTGACGGTGAAATTCAAATCAATCTAGCTTCAAATCTTACTTGTAAACAAAATCTTAAAAGAAAAGTTCTTCTGAAGCAATACCCGTGAACAATCTGCTAAAAACTACTGCCGTGAAGTTCTTCCCGTGAATCTCATAATTGCCATCCCCAAAAGATATTCATGCAAATCACTTTCAATCACCAAACTTAACTGACAGATCATTTCGCATTGTAAATAGCTCATTCAGTTCAACACATTCTTTAAAATATCATTACAGACCTTTAACTGGCAATCAAAGATTCTTATCTCTTCGAAAATATCTTTCCTTAATAAAATCTATTTCACATAGTACAAGTTGCACAATTAAATCAGCAATAATAATATTTTAATTAAAACATTGCAAAGAAATAACTTTCACTGATAAATTTAATAACTTATTTAGTTTAACTTAATAAATTAAATCACAAACTTTGGTATAAACATTGATAAAAATTTAATAAAATAAATATTAAATAAACATAGAATAATAGATATTTGAACACGACAAGACAAACTGGGCTACTCGGGGTAACATAGAGATACTCGTTCGAATATGAACGATGGTTTAAAAGGACCTATCAGTACCTCCGACAACATATTTATATTGAATTAGGGTACGCTCAGACCTGACAAGCAGGTGGAGCCGTTACCCGGTACCTGTGTCTGCAGGAAACATCAATGTTAAAACATACATATATATATACTCATGTTAGAAAACACACCGTGAATAAGAATTGCAGTGTAGCAGGGTACTCACGAATGAGTAATGCTATACTGTCTTCTTCACCGACACACACGAGCAAGATAAATCATAAGCAACAGTCATAAACAATAAGCCACATCATGAATGAATCTATCATAATATCATCAAACTAATCACCTCAACATAACAACCACATGAATAATTGTAAGCTAATAAACCATATCAGATATATGTCTATCTCAATGACATCACAGAAACACAACTACATAAATAGGACGTCAATGTATCATCCATAGAGTATTAAAAACAACATAATGTCAGAGTTATAACTGAGAATACACAACATAGTATCGTAGTGAACTAAAGCATCTATCAGTCAAACCAAAACCAAACTAAAACAGGATGTCATAGTGGGAGGGTCACTACATTTTTCCTAAACACACTCATGGAATATTGCTAGTCACCATCCATGTGAGGACATATAAGTTTGTGGGTCATGAAAATATACCTACAATATGCACTTTTTTAGTTATAAAAATTAGAATTTGTACATGTTATAATTCATATTAATTATACTACCTATATACATGTAATTCATACACATTATACCTCGTACAAATTTTAAAAAATACATGCATAAATTATTGAAAATAACTTTTTTAGCCACTTTTTTCCCTCATCTTGGTATAATTATTGATATATATTTTAATTATTTGATAACTTTATTTTCATTAGATTTCCTTTTTATAGATGTCATATTGATGAGGGCTACACTTCCAAATGCCACACAAAACACAATAACAATTAACAACACAAAAAATAGAAGATAGAAAACAACCTACTTTCAATTATTTTCCAAAAATCAAATTATAGATTTAGAAATTATAGGGATACATCCTCATGGGCTTGATTCATTA
Source organism: Sequoia sempervirens (assembly GCA_007258455.2). Taxonomy (NCBI): domain Eukaryota; kingdom Viridiplantae; phylum Streptophyta; class Pinopsida; order Cupressales; family Cupressaceae; genus Sequoia; species Sequoia sempervirens. Next base: position 5,199 of record VDFB02387111.1, read on the forward strand.
CATCCAAATCTATTATTCAAAGCCACAATCTGCACTAATGGAGCCAACTTCTACAAACTCCACTTAACCCTCTTATTTTACCTAGTAGCTGCCCTAAAATTTTCTAGAAAGTGTAACTTTCCCTTTTTTTTTTGGTGCCAAAAGTCCCATCATTTGATTTCTTGCCTAGGAAGATATTTTAATGAAATTCACTTTTTTAGTGGGGCAGCTTTTTCGGGCCATAAATTTTGATCTGGGTGTCCGATTTGATATTAGAATATATCATTGGAAAGCTATCGAAGAGATATACAACAAAGAAATGATCAAAGATCGTTCATCCTCTTTTCGAGCTATTTTGAGGCTTCTAAGTTTTTCAAATTTGAATTTAAATATATATTAGAGAAAATTCTTGAAAAAAAGCTTCAATATCTCCCAAACTGTATAGGTATTGAGATGATTCTTTTGCTGTCAAAAATATTTTTTAGTTTCACTCCTTAGGGTAAATTTTTAGGTCCATACAAGTTCATTTAGGCTAACTTACTAAAAATAGTAAGCATCATTTTTTACCTTTTCTAACTTCTGAGTATATTACACCCCTTAAGTGTCCATCATGGGACTCAAAACAACTAAAGAAAATAAGGAAAAACATTTTTTTTGGGAGATGAAATATTTCCCCTACACCATTGGATGCTCCTGCATCAGACACCTAGGGTAATTTGAAAAGTGACCCTATCACTTCTCAGGAGTTAAAGGGAACCAAGAAATTTAACCTCAACAGTAGACAACCATGATGAATCTTCAACAATCCTTCCTCTTCATTTACCAAGTACTCTGCATATTTCCTATTTCTTGTGCTTCTACCCACACGACTATCCAAAATTTATTCTATCTCCTCCTTTTCTGAAGTAGGTGTTGGAATATTCCAATGTGCTTCTATTATTTATTCATCAATTCCTCCTTCATGAAATTTTGTTAAATTTTAAATGCTAAACACAAGTGAAATATAAATTTCATTGAGAAACTCTACCTCATATGCATTTCCTGAATCATGCTTCTTCAAGATCTTGCATGGTCCAAACTTCTTCATCTTTAACTTGTTGTATGTTCCAACTAGAAACCTCTCCTTTCACAAATGAACCATGACTTCATCTCCTCCCTAGAACTCCTTATGCCTCCTTTTTTGATCTACCTTAGCCTTATATTGTGAGCTCTTCTTATTGATATATTTCTTCACCTCTTCATGCAATTCTTAAGGTGCTCAGAAAAATCTTTAGCTTCAGAACTACTCTTCTCCCCCTTATCCATCTTTCTTAGTTCAAAAGAAGTTCTTGGACTACTCCCATACACAATCTAAAATGGTGATTTACTAGTGCTCCTATTGACAGAATTTTTGTAAGAAAATTTTGCTTGTGGTATAATCAAATCCCATCCCTTGGGCTTATCTCCTACTAAGCATTTGAGTAGGTTATAGAAACTCATATTCACTACTTCTATTTTTCTATCAGTCTATGGATGGTGTGTAGAACTAAAATTCAAATATGTCTTCAACTTCTTCCATAATGTCCTCCAAAAATAACTAATAAATTTGGTATCTCTATCTCAAACTATACTCTTTGGTAAACCATGTAGTCTCACCACCTTTGTAAGAAATAACTCTGTAACATGAACAACATCACTGGTCTTACATGACACAATATGAAATGTGTCATGTTTGAAAATATATCCACCACCATAAACATAGAACCATTCCCTCTTTGTGTCCTTGGAAATCAAAGAACTAAATCCATGCTAATGTCCTCCCATGGCCTCTCAGGTATAGGTAATGGCTGATACAATCCAGTATTCTGACTTGTTCCTTTTACCATCTGACATAATCTACAACTCTGCACAAACTTCTTCACATCTTGTTGTGACTATGGCTAATAATAATTTTCACTAACAAGAGCAATGGTCTTATCTCGACTGAAATGTCCAGTCAATCCTCCACTATGCTTCTCCTTGATTATATTATCTCTCATATAACTCCTTGGAATGCACAATTGGCTTTCTCTAAACAACATCCCTTCTTGGATTAATAAATCCAATGATCTTATCCTATCCAATGTAACAGGTTCCAAAGAATCCTTCCAAGCTTCTACAAATTCTAGATCTTCAAGATACAAACTATTGAGTTCATTGAACCCAACAACCTCTATATTCATCCCTATCAACAAATTTTTCCTTCTACTCAAGGAATCTACAAATCTATTTGACCTTCCACTCCTATGCTTCAAAACAAAAGTATAACTCTACAAAAGCTCAACTCATTTTAAGTTCCTTTGATTCAACTTTCCTTGACTATTAAGATACTGCAAAGCCCGATGATCAGTATATAAAAAATATTCTTTTGGAGAAAAATAGTGTCTCCATTTTTTCTTGAACTATAGTCTAAAACTCTTGATCATATAAAAATTATTTCTTCTTAGCATCATTCAATTTCTCACTAAAATAGGTAGCATGCTTACCTTCTTGAATCAAAATAGATCCCATAGCACTACCGCTAGCATCACAATCTACTTGAAAGAACTTATTGAAATCCAAAAGTGCCAAAATAGGTTTCTCTATGACTTCATTCTTCAACATATCGAAACTCTTTATTGATCCTATAGTCTATTTAAAATCCTTTCTATCCCCTCTCATTGCTTTAGTTAGAGGTGCATAAATACTGCTAAAATTCTTAATATTTTTTTTGTAAAAAAATGCTAGACCATGAAATGATCTTACCTTTGTAACACTCCTCAAGGTAGGCCATTCAATGATAGCTCTCACCTTCTCTAGATCCATTTTAAGACCCTCTACTAAGACAACAAATCCTAGATACACCAACTCCCTCTTCATAAAACTACATTTCTTCAAATTAATCAACAAATTATCCTCCCTTAGCTTCTCAAAAACTCTTCAAATATGCATCAAGTGCTCCTCCAATGTCTTATTGAAAATAAAAATATCATCCAAATAAATAATAAAAAAAATTACTAAAACTTCTTTCAATACCTCATTCATAAGTTGTATAAATGTGCTTGGTGCATTGGTTAGCCCAAAAGAAATGACTAACCACTTATATAATCCCTCTTTGGTTTTGAAGGCCATCTTCCATTCATCTCCTTCTCTAATATGGATCTGGTGGTATCCACTCTTCAATTCTATCTTTGTGAAGTACTCAACTCCACTCAAACAATCCATAATTTCATCCATCCTTGACAAGGGAAATCCATACTTGATAGTAATCTTGTTGATAGCTCAGGAGTCTGTACACATCCTTCATTCTCCATCCTTCTTCGGTGTTAGTACTATAGGTACTACACATGGACTCAAACTCTCTCAAATCAATCCCTTCTACAACAATTTTTGCACTTGTTTTTTCAACTCTTCATTCTCTATTGGAGTCATTCAATGGGCTTCCTTATTTGGAAAAATGGCTCGAGGAATCAAATCCATATAATGGATAATCTTCATTACTGGAGGAAAACCTTCAAGTATGTTATCAGAAACAATATCCTAAAACTCATTCAACAAATATGAAACCTCTACCGGTACCTCATTAGTATCTTCTTTATCAACTCTAGGGATCAATACAAAACACATATGCTCATGCCTCATACCTTTTAGGAACTTTCTTCCATCAACCAAACAAACTCTTGCATTATTGCATACCTTTTCCTTTTCCTCCCTCAGGGGTTTCAACTTATGACAAATTCCATTCTTTGTCAAGGAATAGGTGTTAGCATGTCCATCATGCACTGCTCGTTTGTCAAACTACCATAGTATGCTTGAAACATGTGATAAGAATCCATAGGTATAATATCACACAAAAAATCATCCTTATAGTTACCAATCTTAAACTTTACCAAACATTTCTCACTGACCAATTCCCTATGCCCTTTGCAACCATGTTATCTGGTATGTTTTGGATCCTTTATCCTCTCCAAATGCAATTTAGTGACTATTTCTTTTGAAGCAAGATTATCAGTTCTACCTCCATCAATGATAACATTACAAACTTTACCTTCACACTTGTATCGTGTGCAAAAAAAAATTCTTTATGTGATTTGGTTCATTCTCGTCATTCAGCAAGGCTCTTCTAACAACAAGGGCCTCTCCTCTTTTAGCATCTTCATCCACATGGGCAACTCAGGCATTACATGTAGGTCTTCTATTTTTCCTCCCTTGATGTTGATGACACTTATAGGATCTATGTCCTTCTCAAAATTGAAAACATGTTCCATGGATGCATCCTCTTCCTAGTCCTCATTTAGATATTTCTCTTCCTCTTTGGTCTCCATTATTTTGATCATGAGGACTATAGTGTTATCTCCTTTTTGGTTATGGCTGCTACTGGATCCTTCACCCTTTTTTTGATCTTCATTTTGACCTCCATATGACCATCCACTAGTTTTTCCACCACAACCCCCACCTCTTTGCATGCTTTCAAACCTTCTATTCAACTTTTCTTCTACCTTCAAAGAAAACTAGTATGCATCTTCAATGGTAGACATTATTACCAGACCCAACTCTTCTTGAATACTCGACTTCAACCCATTTATGTAATGAGAAAATTTTTCCTTGTTGGCCTAAGAATGGCCTATTCTAATTAGGACATAGTAGAATTATTTTGTATGAGCTCCTAGATAGATTTTCCCGCTTGTTTCAACCCTTTCATCTTCTTCAAAAAATATAGCTCATAGTCCACAAGAATGAATTGTCTTTTTAATTTGTCCACCATCTGGTCCCATCTAGTGATTTTCTATTTTCCTCTTCAATTTCCTTCAAGTACAAGTACCTCTTTACACCAAATATTTGCATGACCCTTTCGCTTTTTCTTTGTAAATTTGACCCTCTCAAGGTCTTCCACCTCCTCATACTCAAAGTACTCCATATCATTGATCCAACCAATCAACTCTTTTGGGTTAATACTTCCAAAAAAGGTAGAAACATCAATCTTTGGCCTTTTCCAATCTTGGAGATGGCCTTAAATAACATAACTTTCTTTGGATCTATTGCATCTTGTTCTTCTTCAAACTGTTCCTCATTCTCAGTTTCCTCTTCACTTTCATCTCATCTTATTTTCTCAAACCCTCAACGCAAAACCTCCTGCAATGCTTGAACTTGTTTCTACAGGGCTCTAAAACCCTCTTCTAGTACAACATTTCCTCCACCACCATGGTTTCTTCATAGAGGCATTCAAATCACTTTTCTCAGAAACCCACAACCATAAGGCTTAGTGCAAACTGCCTCACATTTGGCAATCTTTTTACACACGTAAGAAAACCCACTTTGATACCACTTGATGAGGGCTACACCACCAAAATGCCATATAAAGCATAATAAAAAATAACAACATAGAAAATTCAAGGTAAAAAACAACCCAATTTAAATTATTTTCCAAAAATAAAATAATAGATTTAGAAATTATAGGGCTACAGCCTCATGGGCTTAATTCATTACATCCAAATCTATTCTAAAAATAAAACATATTATTCAGAGCCACAATATGCACTAATGGATCCACCTTATACAACCTCCACTTAATCCTTTTATTTTACCCAATAACTTCCCTAAAATGTTAGAAAGTGTAACTTTCCCCTTTCTTTTGGTGCCAAAAATCCCACCATTTGATTTCTTTCCTAGGAAGATATTTTAATGAAATTCACTTCTTTAGTGGGGTAGCTTTATGGGGCCATAAATTTTGTCTGAGGGTCCAATTTTCTATTATAATATTTCATTGGAAAGTTCTCAAAGATATCTACAATGTTGAAACAATCAAATATTGTTTCATCCACTTTTTAAGCTATTTCAAAGCTTTTAGGGTTTTGAAATTTGAATTTGATGTTGCATTGGAGAAATTTCTCAGGACAAAAATTTCAATATCTCCCAAATCATGTAGGGTATTGAGAAAATTCTTCCACCATCGGAAATATTTTTTAGGTCCATACGAGTTTGTTTAGGCCAACTTACTATAAGTTGTAAGTGATCATTTTTCATCTTTTCTGACTTTTGGATGTCTTACACCCCTTAAGTCACATCATGGGACTCGAAACAACAAAATAAATGAAGGAAAAAAAGGGCAATGCAAGATTGTCGAGCTACACCATTGGATGCTCCTGCATCACCTATTTACTACAATATTGGGTTGGCCTAAAATATAATTACTTGTAAATACATAAATCACCAAGATTGGTTTCAAATATCTCACTAGAGAGAATATACATGCATTTAATCATTAGATTCTTAGTAAAAATTTAGTCCATATTTAAATATCATTTTTTTGTATTATTTGAAAAAAATAGTTAACTTAATTAAAATTATATTATCTAATACAACACGGAATGAAAAATAATTCAAGTTAAGCTCGACCAATCTATCTTGACTAAAATCCTAAAACTAGAAGAAAAAAATATGAAAGTGGGATAAAACTAGGACATGTTAGTGAGGCAACAAAATTATGCTCATAATTCAAATTTACAAATATAGTTTATAAGACTTAAGTTATGTATTAAAGGATCTCCTTTTCCATCATAGATAGAAATCCTTGGTGCTACAAAATGCATAGTTAATGGATATATGCACTAGTATAATTTGAAAAATAAATGACTAGGTGACAAAATTTTAACTATCACAACTAAAAATGACTAAATTCTACTCATTTTTTGCAACTAAAGTATAAATAAGTGAATAAATGACTAATTTGGTCATTGAATAAAAAATTATTTAGTCACAGAAATAAAAATCACTAAATAGTTAGTCGTTAAATCCAAAGTAGAAAATTAAAAAAAAAAAAAAATTGGCCAATTACCGGCATGATGTATTGGCGTGATTATTCACATTCATTGTAGATTCATTTGTCTTGCTCATTGCAGATTCATTTGTATCACTTGACCTTGCTTCATTCATTAACCTGACATGAGGCATTTTGATTAGTTATAATAGCTACTTGCATGGGTGATAAGGATTCAGAGAGGACCTGTAGACTTCTAAAAAGGTGGGCAACGGCAAGGAATTCAAAATTTACTGCAACAAATTTGAATTCACTGAGGCTCTCTATAGTGGAATTAGATTAGGGGACGACCTCTATAATGAATTCAGAGGTAATTCGAAACCCTCATTACAATCTACCACTCTTAATAATGTTCTTTTAGAATCTTGCCACTGTTTTGCTTCATAATGTGTTCAAGCTAAATATAATAAAATTTGGGTGTTAGGGCCTAAATAGAATTTCCTCAAACAATATTGATACATTTTCACTACAAGTGAAAACTCTCCTTGTACAAAGTAAACATGTCCTAGATTTACCCACACATCAGGCATCTGAAAAAAGATCTTTCTTGTAGCAACTTCTTGTACCTATGTGAAGTTTTCCTTTGCAATATCATATTGACTCCTTTTAGCTAACACAATGGCTGCCCCATTTATAGCATAAACATTTTCTAGTCTTTGTGCCAACACTTTACAATGGCTTCCCAATTTGTACCATAAACATTTTTATTACAAGCATAAATGGGTATGTGCAGGATCATCATGGAAAAAACAGGCCCTTAAGTGGCAAAAAAATTCAGAAAAATCAAAGTTAGGCAACTTGACATAAAAATTTGAGTAAGTTATCTATATTATTTCAAAAATATGTAAGAATAGAATCTATAGCAAATGAATGTAGTTTCTAAACTACTAGATTTTTTTAAAAAAGAAATCTATTTGGTGAAAAATTTGAAATTTCAAATGAGTACTTCTAAATTTCAAGGAAAAAATAAGAAGTAGGTGTCTGTCTGACCACCCTAACCACAATAAAATGATAATATTTTTTAATAATATTTTAGATATATAACTATATGACTCATGTCCCCATGTGATGCATATATTTTTATAATTTTTTTCCAAATAACACTCATGAAGAAAAAATGAAAATTTGATGTAGAAAGAAAGGATTCGATGGAGGAGAAAGAAAGAGGAAGAATCTCGATAATAAGAGGATAATTTGAATATGTACTGATGGAAGAGTAACCATAAGGACAAGGATGATGATGATGATGAGGCTAGTTAGTCTGAGAAGAAACAAAAGAAGGAAAAGAAGAAAAAGAAGAAGGATAAGGACCATAAGGCTTATGATTCTTATATGGAGGAACTTGATGTTTTCATGGAAGATGAGAAAAATTATGTGATGGATAAGGCACAAGATGATGTAGAAAATTCCCAAGATCTTCTTGCAGCTACAGGTCTAGAAGACTTTGATGATGGCAAGAAAAATTCTCCAATTTCAACAAAATCACGAAGGAGACATGCATACTCTAATTTTCAAGATGATGAACCATTGTAGAAATAGAGTTTGAAAGAATATGATCCATATGATGATTATGTCTAGGATTCCCGAGCTTTAACCAAACCTAGCTCCTATTTTCCAAGAGAAAAATCCCCAACAACCATGGGAAATGAATTATGAGCATTTTAGTTTCAACATATTCCAAGAGAAGATGATGCATACAATGACGATGGATAGGCTACCTCAAAATTTTAGTCAATCAAATATGCTTTATTCCTTCCAAATATAGTTGACATAGTTAAGTAAGATCTTATCAAAAATCTCAAATGAATCATTTGTATGTAATATTTTCATTTTCCTCTTTCTTGATTTTTATGGGGAACCTATTTTAGTCTATTGAAACTCAAATACTCATCATTCATTTCCCATCGGCCTTGGGGATTTTTGTTTTGGAAAATAGGAGCTAGGTTTGGTTAAAGCTCAAGAAGCCTAGACATCATCATCATGTAGACCATCTTCTCTCGGACTCTTTTTCTGCAATGGTTCATCATCTTTAGAATCAGAGTATGCATGTCTCCATGATTTTTTTGAAACTAGAGAATTTGTCTCACCATCATCAGAGTCTTCTAGACCTACAGTTGCAAGAAGATCTTGGGCATTTTCTACATGAACTTGTTCCTTATCACTCATATAATTTTCCTCATCTTCTATGGAAACATCAGGTTCATGCATATAAGAATCATAAGCCTTGAGGTCCATATCCTTCTTCTTTTTCTTATTTTCCTTATTTTATTTCTTCTCAGACTGACTAACCTCCTTATCATCATCATCCTTTTCCTTACACCTACTCTTCCATAATTCCTTCACATGCTCAAATTTATCCTCTTCTTGCATCACCTGTTGAAGTTTTTCCTCTTGCTTTCTCCTTTCCATATGAATCCTTCATTATTCATTAGCTTTTCATTTTACTTTATCATCCAAGATAATTTGGTGTGCTACTTTAATTATTTCTTTTGCTTTAAGCCAGTCATATGTTTTCAGTTCCATGGTTCCAAGTATGCATAAAGCATTTGATGAGTTTTTATCCACCTTAATTGTATCCCCATTCAATTCTAGGCTTAGTTAGATCTCATTCCGAGCCTAAACCATGGTTGCAAGACATAGATATGCATCCACATAATCAGGAAACTTGAACAATTTTGGCCTATATAAAAGATTTTCTTTTTCAGTATCATGTAGTTATTCAAACAACCTAGAAAGATTAAATAGTGTTCTGACTTTACCCCATGGTAACTCAAGTGAAACACCACCTTCTTCTAGTCGATGGAAGAATTCCATATCCTTAAAGCACTCAAAAAAAACTATAGAATTGGCACTAGGGATTTAATTTATGAATTCAAACCAAATTCCATTTCCTAATCCATCCATAAAATTTTGTTGAGCCAACTCTAGTTCATCACTCTCAAAATGAAGAACCCCAATGTTGTTTAACAATTGAATGGGTACTTCTTCTCTTCTCTTCTTCAGAAGAGACTTTGTTGTCTTAAGAGAATCTAAGGCTACACTTGGGTCTGCCAATATTAATAACTCACCCATCTTGATAAATGCATTGGAATCACATGGATCTATGTGAGTTTCCTTTCTTAAAATTTCCAAAGCCTTCTCTGACTACCCTTGTTGAGCATATATATGGCCTACAACTTTTAAGTCTCACACTTCTCAAGGTGGACCTCCAGAACCTTTTCAAAATTTGAGAGAGAACTCTTAAGATCTCCTAGCTTCAATTGAACATGTCCACAAAATCTTGTGGCTTCTTGCTTTCCTTAACCGATGCCATGTAGTAGCATCCAATGGTGTCATAATCACCTTTAATATGATAAGATCATGCAAAATTATAATATGAATGATATTTCATGATAGGGTGGTCAATTGAAACAAAATCTGTCTTAGTCAACTATTCCACAAGAAAATGTTGCCCTGTGAAGAAAAAATGGTTTGCTAAATTATTCAATGCCATTGCATAGTACAGGTATAATTCAAAGGATCTACGCACCTTTTCCATTCCTTCATGAGCACTACCCTTTTCACTAAATATGAGAATCCTATAATTAAAAAATGCACACAATTTACCACGAAGATTTTTCCCCATTTCAAATAGCAAAATTTCCAAAAAAAAAGTGTTTAAAACCTAAAAAAAATGCAAATAAAATCATGTGCTGATTTTCACGCCAAAAAAAACCATGAGACCATAGTTGTTGTTTACTATTATGTTTTGATATATTTTTTTCCAAGCATACATAGCCCCGCTTGAAATCACCCATTTTAGGTTTTTGCCATAGTCGCAAGGTAGTGAACTGCTTTGATAAAATGTTTTGGTAGACATGTATGAAAATGTGGTAGCATATATTAGATGAAACAACAATAAACTACTAAAAACTATTAAAAGTTTATAAATGACTAAAATTGGTCATGTGACCATTAGTAGTTTATTGTCCGGTCATATATAACGCTACCGCATTTCGATTACTAAGCCATTTTGTCATTTATTGGTTGTTTTGGCTGATCAATTTGGTAGTATATTTAGTCGCTATGATTTTGTCGTTTTTTCCATTGATATATTTTAGCCGCTTATTTAAGTTATTGAACAACATTATCAATAGAAATTTCCTGAAAAATGTCAACCCTAGTTCATGTGTTGTCTCAGTAAAGGCCTACACCATTAAAGAATCCATTTATACAAAAATTCCAAATTAAATTGATGATAAAAGATATTTGATATCCAACCGAGAAGCCTTAATATCCAAAAATTACTAACCTAATGTTTCAGAATAAGTTTCCCAACTGTGACATCATAATTACTTAAGAAATGGGATATTGATCCACTGCCATATTGAATCTCACAAGGTTCTCCTTGACAAACAAAAAATGATATATATTAATTTTTTACCAACTTCCTTAATATCCCCATGCAATTAGACTAAACTAAGTGAGGTTGAGGGTTTGAAGTAGACTACCATCTTCTTGGTATGTGCTTGACTTTGATTACTTGTATCTTGAATGAAAATAGCAAGGTAGTTGCACTATAAAATCATTGTTAATCACTGTTACAAAAATAACCACAAAATCCTCTTTAATTAAAATAATCCTTCTAGGTATTTCAGTTAATTTCTAAGAGAGCTAATTTCACTATCCAATTAGCCATCAATCTATTTACTGTATATAATTTCCCAGAATTCAGAATTTGAATGTAATGAAACTAACCATAATTACCAAAGATTTGACACCAAAGTGTAGTACAAAATGAATTGTTTGATAGAATTCCTCAAAGAGATGGAATCTCATGGTATGAAATGATATGATTGTAGAATGTGCAAAAAATATATTTTTCAAAGAAGCTCTCAAAATATTTGAATTAATGAAGCACTCTGGAACACCGACATTGTAAGCTTTGCTTGTGTTCTAGATGCATGCAGTCATGTAGGTTTAGTGGATGATGGATCCACATAATTCACATGTTAGTGACCCTTATTTCATTACATATATAGTTGATCATTAGGTGTGCATGGTTGACCTTCATGCTCATGTTGGCTATCTTGAGGAAACCCTAAACATTATTACTAAGATGCCAATTAAACCTTTGGTTCCTATGGATCATATATGAATATAGGCTGAGTATTCCAGCAACACTTATTTTTAGTTGGATCCTAAAAATTTTGCAACTTATGTTCTTCTCTAAAACATATGTTGCAACTTATGACAAAGATGACATAATTTTTTTAGATATCTAATTTTTTTTTTCAAGCAACATTTGTTTAGATCCCTCTAGCTATACAAATATCAAATCAAATCTGCAACAATCTCAAAGATCTAAAGGTTTAAAAATATGATATTTTTAGATCTATTCTTGGGTGTATCCTACAAATTTCATCATAGAAGGATGGGCCATCACCACATTTAGACCTGGATGTGGAATTGCCTTTGTTGTTTCCATAGAATCCAAAATAGGCCTAGCAAATGTTGGAAGATATAACCCTGTAAAAATGCAAAAGGAAAAGCTAAATCAATAGTAATTTACTAATTTTCATTCAACTTATCTATAATCATTTTAAGTACCTAATTCTATTGTACTTTAAATATTTATAATATGAAGTTTAGATATTCAAATAGATTAAATAATTTTAAGTTATAAAGCTGATAAATAGACTTTAGCAATTCAAAAAAAAATCCACTTCTAAAATTTTAAATATCTTTACTGTATTTATTTACCATTGTTAGATAGTTGCAAACTGTGAATTGTCCTTTGTCCTATAGGACTGAGAAAGGAAGAACATTGTCAAAAAGTGATTGAGTCATAACAAATAGTCCAAAAAAAATGAAAGTTACTATCAAATGGTGACAAAGATTTGTCCTCTAAGTCATTTGCACATGGTGATTGAGAACACAATGAGTAAGAAGTAAAAGAGCATTGGATCATAGCACTGCAAAATGGTCATGAGTTATACAATGAACTTTTTTGTTCTTTTGATCACAAAGGAGATCGAGATAATAACCAACATATTGTTTTGCATAGAAAATGTTCATGGAGTGCAAACTTCCTTACAAAGCAATTACCACAATAGAGTTTGAGGTGAATTGCACCTACTATTTTAAGTTGATATGGATATGTTCTAATTTATAGTTAATTGTTGTAACATAACAGATAGGCTAAATAGTTGTTCATATACCATTGTTTCAAATTCTAAATTTCTATACCTTATTGTAGGAGAAAATCACAGGGGGATTCTAGACATGGCATCGTTAGCTAAATTAATTGTTATTTCTTTTCAGTTTATTATTTATCTTATCAACCCTTATATAATAAGATGCTCTCAAAATCATGTGGTTAAAACTTTATTTTGTGATGATCGCTTAGAATCTTTCATTATATCAATGAACAAAGTATCGACATTAACCGGTCTTGCAAGAGTTTATAGGCCTTATTTTTCCACTTTTTCATTTCGATGGTCTATTTCATCCATGTAAAGAACTTCTATTCATAGATCCTAATGTTACAATATTATCATTGCGATAGTTTTAGTATTTTTACTCAAGCAATAATTGAAAAATTCAGCCCTACCATATTTCCTTTGATTTGGCAAGGCTGAATTTTGTCAATTGTTGCTTGGGTAATTAAAAACTCAAAGCTATCCTCAACACCTGCTCAAGTTATGGCTAACATCAGGATCTATAGGTTGAGGAAATTCTTCATGGATGAAATTGGGAATAAAATTCATAATGGAAAAGAGAGTGGAAAATTAGAATTTAATGAAACTCTTGCAAAGTTCAAGTTAATGACTAATGTTTTTTTTCATTGTTATGATGGGAAGATTCAAAAAAATCTTCCTAACATAAAGGATTTTACTATGATTTTAAGAGCATCTTCTATATAGTAGGTTGTCTTAGATCAAATAAATGAAGCAACAATTGTGAAAGAGCCAACAATTTTGAATTGAAACAATGGTGTTCCTATTTATAGAATCCCATGATTTGCTCCTAGAATAAGGTATAGTAATTTAGAATTTGAAACTATGGTATATAAACAACTATTTAGCCTATTTGTTATGCTACAACAATTAACTACAAGCTAGAACATATCCATTTCAGCATAAAATACTAAGTGAAATTCACCTCAAACTCTATCGCATTTGAGCTTTGATGTTTTAGACAAACCAATAGTAGAAAAAGTGTAGTCTAGAGAGCCATAAAAATGTATGATTCTATGGAGTAAGAACCACCATTTCAGCCCACATCAATAGAGCTATTCTAATTAAAAGCAAAACCAGAAATGCAAATCTAAACTACAGAAAACAAATAATGCTTTTAAAAGAAATCAATCTCCATTGTCTCCCTATCACCAAGATCTTTGTTTATGCCTTTGCTCTCAGATTTTTATGAACACAAAATGCAATAAAGAGGCTATGGTGAATGAGAAATGCAATCAAGATGCAAAGATGATATGAATATGTAAATTTGTGAGCAAAATTTGTGAGAGAGAAAATGAGAGGGAAATCCCACTTTAAATAGGAGTTCTTTGAGGATGGAGAGGGGTTGAAGATGAAATGTGGGATAAAAGATGTGAGAGAAGTAAATGCCATTATCCCACATTGATGGGTTAAATGTTATGCATGAGAGTGAAAGTGATAAAGGGATATTAGATTAAAATGAACCTAAATGATTAAATATGAATAAAATGATTTAAAGATGCTTTACTAAAATGCAATATTTCATGAACGATTTATGCAAATGATATGATTAATATGCAAGTTATGATAATTAGTTTATTATGAAATAATAATAATGACTATGATAATTGATTTATTAATGGAGATGAATATGAAACAATTATGGATGATAATGATAATTGATTTAATATGGAAATGATGTTTGTGACTTATTATGCAAATGGATTATAAATGATTTATGATTTATTATGCAAATGGATATGAATGATAGTGCAAATGGACATGAATGTTAATGCAACAGATATTGAACGAGCATGAGATGGTTCAATGATTTGATGAAATGCATGAATAGAAGAAAGTATTGAATGAATTGATTAAGTAAATAATAATATCTATTTAATCAATAGACGAATATCATTACGATTGTGAGGACAAATTTGAGTGTCTACATCTCCATCTAAGGAACCATCTTTGGAGCTCTTCCCTGAAATGAGGGTTGAAAAAAATAGAAGAAAATCAATACCATAATTCTAAAGTAACAATTTTATCAAGCCAAATGTCAGAAAGTATAATTAAAAAGACAAAACCTTACAATTGGACCAAGCAGATTTATGATTTTATCTTTAGAATGTAGGAAATTTCTCTGTCAGAGCTTCATAACCTCAAATTGGACCGATAAAATTTATGATTTTATCTTTAAAATGTAGGAACTTTCTTTATCGGAGCTTCACTACATCAAATCAGATCTGAAATTGATTTGTAGTAGATTTATGATTTTATCTTTAGAATGTACAAACTTTCTCTATCAGATATTAAAGATCTCAGGTTGGATGTCTAATTGGATAAGCAGATTTATGATTTTATCTTTAGAATAAAGGAACTTCCTTTGTTAGATATTTGTAAATTCCTACATATAGGTTCTACTTCCAACCAAAAACAACTGGAAGTGTTTCACACCAGCTCAAGGTACTCTCCAACCTAGTTATGACACCGATGGCAATCCAATTTTTCTCGAACCATCCATACCCAAAATTTGCATCACAATCTATTCTTCTTGCACATAAAAATGCCACATATTAACCCCTTCTAAATCAAAATCAAAATCATCATAAAACCATAATTAATAAATCATTTCAGCTTTAGAAAGAATCCGATGTCATTTACTATAAAACAAAAGTTGTATAAATCACAAAAAATCCATGAAGCAATCCATCCAAAGAGAAAATAAGCAATGTAAGGATTTGAGAAATATAGGTGCAAAGGGTTATGTTGTAATAGTAATGGAATCACCATAAGAGCACAACCAAGGGATAAATTCTTGTGACTGTAATTATGTGGTCCATAATTCTATTGGTCATGTGGCATAGTTTTGCTATAACAAATATAGGATGCATTCATGTGTGACCCAAGTTTAATGTGGCTATGTTGTGATAGAAATGGAGGCACTCATATGAGCACAATTCATGTATAAATCATTTTCATCACAATTAGGTGTCAATCATCATTGGGTGCATTCAGGTTGGCTCAAGTTTAAAATGTTATGATGTAATAATAGCATGATCCAAGAGTGAGTACCTCTTGCTGCAATAAAGAGCCTATAACTTTGGTTGAATATATAGAGGGGTTGTGTTATATCAATTATGTAGTGTATTCAAGCACAACCCATGTTTAATGGGATATTCTAGAGAGTGATCAAGATTTTCTAAACCTTATGAATGTTACTTAAAAGTGTATAGCTTAAGCTACAAACCAAGTTTGTTGCATACTTGATTGCAATCTTTTGTTACCACAAACTATAATAATGTGATCTGCTAATAACCATTATGGAAAGTATTAAAGCAAGACCCATGCTATATAGGATACATTTCCCTGATCAGGTTTACATACCTTAATGATCAAACACAAGCTTCCCACACACTCTAGGATACAATCAGATCATACCATAACCCTATTAAGACAACTAATTTTTTGACCGAAGATTTAAGGTTGTTTTTTTAATACCAACATAAGCATTGGTAAGAGAATGACTAGGGTAAAAACCCTAGGCCTTCATAGAAACATAAACAATAACTCTAGTGGATTAGTGAGGTTGCAATACCAGAAATATTGAGACATTGTAGCCAATAACAAAATCTTGCAATTGAAAGATTGTAGTCAATAACAATCACACTATGTAGCTTAGTGACATTTGTAAATGAAATCTATGGTAAGAAGAATGACAGTCACTTGAGGTGTCACATTTAAAAAGAGGTTGAGTAGTGATAAGATAATAAAGTTGAAACCTTTCATAGTAAAGTGGAGATTTTAACAGTGAGTTGAATCCTTACCCCCTTGTTGACCTTAAGGGTTTTTCAAATGCTTTTGGTGGTGT
Organism: Sequoia sempervirens; assembly: GCA_007258455.2. Taxonomy (NCBI): domain Eukaryota; kingdom Viridiplantae; phylum Streptophyta; class Pinopsida; order Cupressales; family Cupressaceae; genus Sequoia; species Sequoia sempervirens. The sequence goes on from VDFB02387111.1 coordinate 22,060, forward strand.
TAGATAAGGAAAATTCAATCAAGGAATGACTATCCAAATGAAGTAACAGTGGTAATCACAGGTTCAAAGTTTCTTCTTAGCCATTGTATAATGGAGGTAGTGGATTACATGTTTGAGAAATGTTTTGAGACTCATCAAAGATGGGAGAATAGTGAATAATGCCTTGTGGATTGTGAAGTAGTGACAATAAGGTTGAAGGATCTTAAGAACCACAATACCATGAAACAATGAGTCCTCTGTAGTAAGTAGGAAGTCTATAGGGAATAGTTTGATCTTATAGAAGGATGCTCATGAAAGGAATCTTCAAGTGACAGTGAGTGAGTTGTTTGAGATTGCAGTTGAGAGTCCAATATCTAGTATTAAAGGAAGTTAGAAAAGTAGTAAATTTGCAAGAAAATCAAATCATACACAACAAAAAATTCACACTGTTGTCTTGCAAAATTTCTTTATTTTGAAGACAAAAATCTCATTTTATCTTGATGAAAGTAGTGACCTTAATGGTCAATCACTAGCAACCATGATTTTAAAACATGCTATTGTGCTTATGGAGGCAACATTTTAAGCAAGGCAGTGAGTGGTGGTTTGGAACAATGGTAGGTATGAAGAAATTGCTTTATATGTTGATGTAAGCAAGGGAGGTTTTGCAACACAACTTAACACAAATCCACCAACAAAATAATTTATCAGATCACAATCTCATAAAATCTCATTATCTCATCAAAACAACTCTTTTCCTTGTAGCATTGGAAAGCCACTCAATTGGGTATAACTCCTCATTCAGATTCTTTCAAGCCAAGTCATGAATCTTTGAGAGACCCATCAACAAACCTTTCAACATATCCCAAACACACAAAAGGTTGCTTTGTCACAACTCACTCAATATCATGCTTTTAATGCCAAATAGGCCTCCAAGTAGGCCTCTTTTCCAAAGAGACTTGTCTCTAAACCTCTCATAATTTCTCAAAACCACTAGGGAAGCAACCAACTAGTACTCAAACCACAAAATCCACAACTTATTTGCAAAAACTCACTCTAAAGAGCCAAAATAGAAAACCCTCTTTTATAGCCTAAAACTTAGGGTTTTATTGGAAAACACATTAGTAGGCCTTGTCTACACTTACCACCACCCAAAAAAGGATTAAAAACCTTTTCTCAAGCTTAATTCATTATGATATAATGTCGCCCCTCACAATTTCACTCTTTTCCATCTCAAAACCTCATTACTTCACTTGGAAAACTCAAAATTTCTCTCTAGGGCATCATGCCCCATGCACTTCTCAGCCTCCCCTACACACAAACCACATGAAAACATCTAATCCTATAAATTCAATCAATTCCATCTAATTACAGTAGTCACAGAATGGTGGAATGGGCTTTAGTTCATTGTGTTAACTTCAAACCCTTGAAACAAGGTATTCTCAACCACTCACATAAATTTGGTTTTAAAACACTCAAAATTTACTAAAACCCAATCAAAGAACCTCTTGATGTTTGTTAATAAATATGAAAAATAAATTTTGAAGCCTTTAGAACATGAATCTGTTGTACAGACCGTACACATACTGGTAAAGAAAGGAAAACATAGAAATCATTGTAAAAGCAAAAAATTTATTGATATTTCCTATTTCCAAACTTCAAGAACCACTTACATTGATGTTTTTCACTATATATATATATATATATATATTTCCCAAAAAACTAACTACCCACCTGCCAAAACTCCTTTTCAAATTTTGTGACCGTTTGTTTTCCACAAAATCTATTTTTTTGCAACTTTGTAATATCTCAAACGTGACAAGTTCTCATCCTTTTTGCACTTTTTGTAATCCAACCCACCTAAATACCTAAATATGACTCCAATATGACTAAATAAATTGGATAATGGTCTTAATGACCTTATTTTATGTAAAACTTCAAAATCCTAAAGCCTACTCTTCAATAACCCAATTTGGCAAAAGTTTTTCAATGGTGCTCCTGTACCATATGCATACTATGTAGTCTAGCTTAAGAAAACATTCTTAGAACAGATTGAAGGTGGATTATGGAACTCAAGGGTTACCATGATAAGGATTAAAACAAAGACTCAGATTTATTTAAAAGCCACTACCATGAAAATATTAAAGATTTCACATGCAAAACCCTAGCAGCTGGAGTAATGAATACAGTGCCAAAGAGGATAGTGTGTTGGGGAAGATTTAGGAGATCTCCACATTATCTAATCATAGGTAGATACATAATTTATTTATTTTTTTAAATTAAAATAAATCTTTCTAAACCTTATATAGGATACGTTGATACTTCAAAAGCATCTAATTTATTTTTTAAAATTAAAAGAAATCATTCTAAACCCTATATAGGGTACATTGATAATTCAAAAGCATCTGAAGGAATTTGAGATTATGAAAATATATGTCAATTAAATACCTGGATTACAAACAGTAGCATGAATAATGTAACCCTTGTTGAGTAGAGTATGAATGAGATAAGCAGCAATGAATCCTATGCCTCATGTCATGCACATATCCTTACTGTTCTATGTCATTATTTATTGAATGACTTCTCCATTTTGGCAGGCTACACCCAAAAATAAGGTTTTGACGAAGGTTTTAGAGTATGTTTATTAAAATGAAAAATTGATTATGATGGGTTATGCCTAAAAATAAGTTTTTGACGAAAGTTTTAGAGTATGTTTATTAAAGTATTTTGGTATTCTTGATTCCTTGAATAATTTAGAGTATTTTGGTGGGCTGTATTCTTGATTCCTTGAATGATTTATTCAAATAGATTGTGACTAAATAAATGACTAACTATTTAGTCATTTTTATTTGTGTGACTAAATATTTTTTAGTCAATGACCAAATTAGTCATTTATTTACTCATTTATAGATGAGCTGCAAAAAATGTGTAGAATTTACTCATTTTTAGTTGTTGTGACTAAAATTTTTAGTCACCTAGTCATTTATTTTCCAAATTCTACTAGTGATAGACAAGGCAATGAACTTTGGAAAAAATGGCTCAAAGAAATGTGGTCTCATCAAGATGGAATGCCATTATGAATGCCATGACAAGCAAATTGTTCTAGATTTTCATGGCATTCCATCACCACGAGACCACATTTCTTTGAGGTATTTTTTCAACCAGTTCATTACCTTGTCTATGCTATTGCTTACTATTATGCTTTTATAGATTTTTTCCAAGCATCCATAGCTTCAATTCACTATGAATCCAATAAAATAATTGGTAGAGCATTAGGCCTAGCTAGTAATGTGGTATGATCTTGATAAGAAAAAAACTATATGGATCCCTATGTAAGGATATTTGGAGAGATAGATGAGGATATAATTTATAAGCATGCATCTTGTTATGTGTAGAGGAGCTCTAGAAAAAATAAATATAATGTATAAGCCATATTTCTTAAATTAGTAAGGACCAAAGATAATAGAGGAGTACTTCCTCTTATCTACATACCTAAATAAGGAATTTTCTCCTCTATTCCCATAAAATTAAATATAAGGAGAATTCCCCTCTTTGTATTGGCAATGTATTGAATGTTAAAATATATATTTGGCATTCTTGATAGAGTCTCATGATTAATACAAGTTTCCACTTCTCAAGACTACTAGGGAAATCTATTGTCTCAAGATTAGAATATCTTTCTAATGCATTCATTATTGGTTTCTAATCCAATATTTCACATGTTTATAATTTATTTTAGAGGATAAATTTATGCAAGTTTCAATATTTCAAGTGAGGGATGTGTTTTATATGAATAAAGATAATATATTCAAGAAGAGATCTCTCCATAACTAGATGTATCCATACCAAATTAATATATCTTAGGGGATTGTGTGAGTGTACAATGGAATTACTCAAATCATTGATTTATTTTACTAGGGATTTATGAATGTGACAATATTGTAAAGAATTATAAAGATTTTGAAATTATCATATTTGTAATAAATATATGATGTTTTTTGTGTAGGAATTTTAGACACCTAAAATTAATTTTCTAATGTTAGATCACTCTCCTATTAATTAAGTAATTTTAATTATTTAATTAAATATTTCCATCATTTCAGTTGAGCCTCTGATTAATTAAATATTATTTAATTGCATCACTAAGGTTCATGTCCCTTATAATTAAATAAATCTAATTTATTTAATTATCGCCACTCTATCTACCATGATTAAATAATTAATTCTAAATGATTTAATTATTCACTCATCTTTCTTTGTCCATGATTAAATAAAGAATATTTATTTAAATTATTTTTGACACTGAATACCCTCTCACTTATTTTGAATTAAATTATTATTTAATTCAAAAAATTAGTTTTCATTTTCTTCTATAATTAAATGATGTTGTCATTGTTTAATTATTTACATTCCCTTTCAAACTAATTGATTTTATTAGTTCCTCTTCCAATCTCGTCCTTATCCTTGCTTGTCATGTCCAATCTCAACCATCGATTAATCCCATTCGATCTCAGTTGTCCATTCAATCTTTCAGTCTCATCCTTATCCCTACTCGTCACGTCCAATCTCAACTATTGATTAGTCCTTTTTGATCTCGATTGTCCATTCGATTTTCATTCGTCTATAAAAGAATCCTTCTATTTTCATTTTAACAATCTGATAAAATCTTGAATATGTTATTGTGCTATTGAGATAATATTTTTCTTCGATATTTTGCTTTGTCTATTCATAGGCTTATCATTGTAGGTTACAAATCTAAGTGAATCAATCATTTAGTGGAAAAATGGAGAAGAGCTATGGAGATAATTCGATGGATGCATGAAGGATTGAGTGAGATTGTTTCATTTTCTTTTACGTTTGTATGTTGTCATTGTTCTCGATAATTGATTGGGGTTTTGGTGTTTATCAATCCAATAATGCTTTAAACTTGAAAATCTAACCCCGATACAATTGGTGAACCTAACTTGAAGGACCGTTAAAGACAAGTTTTTGCAATAAATGTTGACATTGATTTAGTTTTTGCAGGGTATTGGGTGATAATATGAATTTGAAGCCAACATTTTATCATATTTTTCATTTTCTTTTTTTCTCATACATTATTGAGAAATCTAGTTGAGTGTTTTATTTGATTCATTTCCAGGGGAATGTAACCTTGAGTTGCTTGCAGATTGGGTTAGAAAAGGAGATCTAAGGTGGGATATATAATTAATTTGTTATTTTCTTGAAAGAAGAGTTGATGCATATTGGTTTATTTTTGGCTTTCTGATGTCAGCACATAGTTACCTACTCTTTGGTGTTTTGGTTTGTTGTTAAACACATTTTTTAAGTGTGCTCAAGAACATCATTCTGCTCTTTCTTTCTGAACTTTGATAGCATCAAGAAAACATTTACAGTAGTCATCATGCAACTCAATCTTCTTCTCATCAAAGCCACATGTATGAAGGCTTGCCAGAACTGATATTTGGATACATTTCCCTTATTTGCAATTTTCCTTAGTGTCAACGTCACCATCAACCCATTGAGAATCTTCTTTCCTAGCGTGATCTTTATCTTTGTTATTTTTGGAGGTCCTTCATGATTAATCTCTCCAAACACTCCACCTCCTCATGAGTACCCCTTGTCACATTAAATCCCACACACAACAACACTTGTAGCAATCAACACATTAAAGCACCCATCACAGAACCAACAAGAGTCCTCCCTCATTGGCTTTGACAAAAATCATCTTTGTGCATTTGGAACTTAATTCTTCTCATCAATGGGTACTTGCTTCAGTTTGTTAGAGACCTTAGGAATTGTTTTGACAATACTATCAA
>VDFB02387112.1:0-29580 GCA_007258455.2 Sequoia sempervirens
CTATTTCGACGAAATTTCCATGTTTCCACGCTAAATGTTTTCCCATTTCGTCGAGCCGACGACGAACTTCTGGTGCAGTTCGTCGGTGGATAAACAAAGTTTTCGTCGATATTCCGACAAAATCTCGATGTATGTCACGATGCTGCCGACCGACGATTCTTCGCCGTTATTTTGACGTTTAATTTTTTGTCGGCCTTGCGACGAAAAAATAGCGATGGAAAAATTTTCGCCATTGCGTCGCTCTTCCGACAGAGATTTGTCGAACGACTGACGAACGGCCGTCGGAAAATGGTGTCAAATCCTGTAGTGATCTATTTTACTGTGGTTAATGATGATAATTTGATATGCAGTGTTTTGGGGCAGTCTAAGGATGTTAGCAGGGAAAAGTTGCAGCAATAAGTAAGGTGAAAAGCAATAAGTAAGGTGAAAACACTTAGTGTAGTCCCTTTTTAGTGGCTACTCTATATTTTTTATGGTTCTTTACTAGTTTTTCAAAAACTGATATTGTATATGTAAAAGAAGCATGGACTAGCTGTAGCACTGTATTGAAAAAGGAAAAGTAGTAGTACTACACCTCACCTCTATGTAACTTGTTGTTCATACTATATATAATACAAAAATAATATATTATATTACTCATATATACTTTATTTACTAATATCCAAATATTATTAATTATTATTATATATGATATTTAATATTATAATTTAAATAATACTATATATTAATGATCATTATTAAATTTATATAATATAGTTAATGTTATATAATAATGAAAATAATTATAAAAGAGTAACTAGTAATTAATAACTAATAATTATTATTGATACTCTATATTTTTTATATCCTTATATGAATATATTGATAATTAAAATTATATAAATTTTATATTTAGACATATTAAAATTAATAATTGATTGTTACTTATTTACTCTTGATTAATAATTATTAAATACTTATTAATCTATATTATAAGTTCAATTACATGAGGATTCATACATGCATCAACACTGCGCACTTTCAGAAGGAAACAAGATATGAGGATATGGGAAAAAACCCCTGTTCTATGCATTTCTCAAGGAACACAACATTATTAGTAATGAGATCCTAATCACCATTGTTACGTATCATGTAGCATTAGCGTAGTTATTGGTGTTATAAATAATAAAAGTAAAAAAATATGAAATAAATATAAAATGATGTCATTTTTTCTCACAAGGAGCCATCACATCAAATTTTGAGAATAATAAATATTTTCCTCATAAAACTTTAACCTCAAGAAATTCTTTGCTTAAATTAATATTATTATACTTATATTAATCTTATTATAAATATTTTCCTTACTAGTTATTATTCAAGGCCTGCTAAGAATGTGACCACATTTCATGGCATTCCCCATCTAACATCATTTTTCATTTACTACCCACAATACAGACACATGTTCGCTCAATTAGTTCATTAAATTACAATTATTATTTTTGTCCTCTTCTAAACAAAAGTTATTCTAAACTTAAATAGTATTTTTAACCATTAATCTAAACTTAAATAATTATTTAAACTTTATTTGATATTATATAATGTATTTAATAATTATAAAAGTGGAGCAAAGATGTGGGAGACTAAAAAAGAGCAGTCCTAGAGACAAAATTTGGAGCAGAAGGGAGAGAGGAAGGAATGCGATGTAGAAAATGGTGACAAAAGTTATGAAATTGTAGCAAAGAGTAGAAAAGGGGTAAAGATCTCCTTGGGAAATATGTCAGTAAAAAATATGTGCAACTGTGGTGTAATAGGAAGGTTTGGGAGGAAATTCTGTCAGGAAAAGATTGAGAAATGGATTGAGGAAAAATGGGAGAATTGCTTCCCCCAACGATTTCTTCCCAAGGGGTTCTTCTTTGTAGAATTCATAGATAAAGACTTGTGCAAAGAAGTGATAAAGAGCATGCCATGGGAGATGGATCATTCAATTCTCTACTTACAAAACTAGGTGCCAAATTTTAATCCTTAGGACTTCATCCCCAACAAGGAGCCTTTGTGGATCAGATTATACAATTTTCCATTGGAATTTTGGACTATCACTTGTTTATGAGCAATTGGAGATAGCATGGGAATGACAGTTGAGGTTGATGAGGTATTTTATAATCTAAATCTCATTTATACATACGGATTAGAGTGGCACACATCAAACCAATTCCATTAGAACTGTATTTGGACACCCCTTACGATGAATGGACCCAACTAACTATGATTGAAGAAGAGAAGTTTTTTTGTTTGAAATGTAAGAGTAGGTGACACATGGAAAAAGATTGCTCTAGGAAGTGGAACTAGCAGAAAACTCAAGGAGAAATGTGGAGGAGGAAGGAGCAGGTTGAAGAAGGAAACATTCCTCCTATAATGGTGAATGGAGAAGGATCGAAAAAAGTGATGGTATGCCTAGAGAACGATGTGGTTTATGCGATATTGAAGTATGGGAATACATGCCCCAACATGGTGGTGGTGATGTCGAGAGAAGGGATGCCAATCAATGATTGACAGGAGACTATCACCATGGAGGCTCAGGAAGGTGTACAAAAGGATGAGAAATCAGAGGCTATACCGATTATGGCTAACAATAAGGTTGAGGAGGATCATTGGTTAGAGGAAGATAATTCAGAAGTAGATGAATTAGATATTGTTGATCATAGGTGCATCAATCAATCAGTTGCTAAAACTATAAAAGTAGAAATTTTCTATTGAAAAGAAGAGGGGGAGAAAATTGGACAAATAGAAGAGGGAGGAAACACATTCTTTGGAGAGAAATGAAGATTGTCACATGAAATGTTAGGGGCTTGAACTCCCCTAATAGGTGGCATATGACCAAATTCCATTTAGATGAAATGTTGGTCAATTTAATTTTATTGCAAGAAACAAAACTGCATGCAAAACGCTATCCTATTTCTCAAATATTGCAAAGTATGGAATGGATTATTTAGTGATGTGAATGGTGCTACTAGGGGATAGTGCATGCTTTGGAATCCATCCACGATGGGAATAACTAAAATAATGAAGGAGGAAAATTGGATCTTGGTAGAGGTGTGTCACTTTGTAACCAACAGTCAACTCTTGATTTTTAATGTATATGGCCCAATTAAAATGGATGAGAAGAAATGTTTGTGGGATTCTCTCACTATCCATATTGAGGTGGCTGGGAAAAAATGTATCTTGTGAGGAGATTTCAACACGATTCTCAAATTGGAGGAAAAAAGTGGAATTCTCAAATCAAAAAATGCAGTGATGAGGGACTTCCGCTCCATTGTAGAGATAAACAGACTTCAAGACATCCTACCCAAGAATGGACTATACACCTGTACCAATAGGAATTTGGGTTTCACAAACATCTTTGAAAGGTTGGATTGATTCCTAGTTTCTAAGGATTGGATAAATGAGGGGAATGTTTAATATCAAATATTTTACCAGTTACCATCTCAAATCATTTTCCAATTGAAACAAAAATTGTCAAAGATGTCCCAATAAGGAAGAGTTATTTCAAATTTAAAAGAATGTGTATAAGGATTCCTAATTTAATTGAAAACATCAAGAAGTGATGGGCTAAGGCACCTGTGAAGGTTGGTGATGGGAGATATAAAATACTTTCATTTAAGGCTTTTTATGTTTAAAAAGACTTGTTGTTATTATTAATTGACACGACTGGCGGTAGACAATAGATTAACATATTTACTTATTTTACTTTATGTTTAACTAAATTAGTGAATATTTTGGAAGTGATAGCTTATGTTAAATGTGTTGCTTTATGATGACTTTGGATGAGATAATTATGCTGCATTAATCTTTATTACCATGATTGTTGTCCTTTTCATAAGGGTTTTTAAAAGGGTATCTTAAAGGTTGATGAGAAGGTTAAACTCTCTATTTAATCATGAGGAATGACTACGCCATAGATAGGCCCTGCTGGATGATGAGTCACTCAAAGTCTGAATCGACTTCTTCATAGTCGGTTGAGGAACTTTTACTTCCAGCGCCAATCTAGTGTAGTTCTAGCATAGTCCTCCTTAGTCCACTTCAGTTCTATTTTTAGTTTCATTTTGTAATATGTAGTTGGTCACCTTAAGTTTTGGCAGTTAACACCATGTTAGAAGATAATAAGGATATTTTATAAATATCCATATTTCTATCTTAGTTAGGAGTTAGATAATTTGCAATCATAATTTTTGTAATCACAAGCAATACTTTTTTTTGCATTCTACTTTTGATCAATGAGAAGGGAAAAAAGAAGTTAATCAATTCACCGTGTTAAAGGATCTTACCTGGGGAAGAGCAGGGCCCGCTCAACCTTTGGAATGATATTATGGTATTTTTGTTAAGTGTTGTTATTTTTTTATTCATTAATATTAAATTTGTAGTAGAAACTGATTTTGAATTTTTCAATCATTGAAATCATCTTCTACCTTGGTAAATGTTAAAATTGGATAATTACTTTTGTTTACAATTACGTTTCAAAGTTTCAGTTTATTATGGTTAAGATCAAATTGTTAGAATGGTTAGATTTATTTATTGGAGATGTTGAATTGAACCATTAGAATCGTTAGCAGGTTTCTTAGATAAATTAGGTTTAGATGTTATTTGAATCGGTTAAACTTGATATTTGTTTGTTAAGCTTCATTAAAGCAATGTTAGGAAATTATGGAAAGATGGAGTTGAAGTCTATTTAGAATCTATTCATGGAGATTAGTCTTTGTGCTTTTTAGAATAATCGTCATTTTCATTCAATTCATTCCTGCTCTTAAATTAGTGTTTACTTTCCAGCAATTAAGTTATGGATTTCTTTTCAAGCAAAATAGAATTAATTTGAATTTCGTGTTTAGATTGGGAATTAAAGTAATCATTGATTGTCTCCATGAATTGGTCTAAATCGAAGTCAATAAAGTCATAATTAAGTCAACAAGATTTTAAATTAGAAGCTAAAATAGATTTAAATCTTAGGAATCAATCGCTACAGTTTAGCTCTTCAAAGCTTATGATATTGCTATCAGGATTCAACCGTGTAGTTTTGAGTCAAACTCATTGACCCATGTTTCATGAGTAGTGGTTCACCGGAACCCATCTCTCATGATATCGAATGGTCCACTTAGCACTCATTGCATCTAGGTGATGCTCACAGAGGTGAAGCACTGGTCCATCCCGGAGGTCACCCATCCCAGATTGTGCCAGCTCAAGCCAACCAGGAGTTTTCTCCTAGGTTAAGCCAGTTGTTACCATTTGCAAACCTTCAGAAGTGTTGTGCCTTATGAACCATTCATTATAGAGCCCCTTTAGGCTCATCCAATTGATAAGTAGGAGGTATTTTTCCACAAAGATGTCAAATTATGATATTGCTATGTGATTCAACCGTGTAGTTTTGAGTCAAACTCATTGACCCATGTTTCATGAGTAGTGGTTCAACAAGAACCCATCTCTCATGATATAGAATGGTCCACTTAGCACTCATTGCATCTAGGTGATGCTCACAGAGGTGAAGCACTGGTCCATCCCGGGAGGTCACCCATCCCAGATCTGCTCCAGCTCGCCAAACCAGGGAGTTTTCTAGGTTAAGCCCGCAGTTGATACCCCATTTGCAAAACCTTGTAGTGTTGTGCCTTATGAACCATTCATTATAGAGCCCTTTAGCTCATCAATTGATAAGTAGGAGGTATTTTCCAAAGATGTCAAATTATGATATTGCTATCGATTCAACCGTAGTTTTGAGTCAAACTCATTGACCCATGTTTCATGAGTAGTGGTTCATAACCCATCTCTCATGATATCGAATGGTCCACTTAGCACTCATTGCATCTAGGTGATGCTCACAGAGGTGAAGCGGTCCATCCCGAGGTCACCCATCCCAAGATCTTCTCAGCCAAGCGCTTTAACCAGGATTTTTTCCTAGGTTAAGCCCTTGAGTTGTTACCCCATTTGCAAAACCTTCAGCAAGTGTTGTGCCTTATGAACCATTCATTATAGAGCCCCTTTAGCTCATCAATTGATAAGTAGGAGGTATTTTTCCACAGCATGTCAAATTATGATATTGCTATCAGGATTCAACCGTGTAGTTTTGACAGCATGTCAAAGCTTCTTAACAGCTCCCAAGAACTCCTGAAAGCTCCTAAAGTAGGAAAAATGATACTTGAAGTCATTGTTTATAGTGCAAACCCCCCCAAAAGAATCTGTGACAACTATCCTTATCGCATATTGCTCTGAGACACACCTGGTTCGATAAAAGAATTAATTAAATGATGCAAGTTGTGAAATCAACAACCTTTCCCATCATTTTTGGCACCATTGTCAGGGATACTTAAATGATCTGGCTATTTAGTGTGAAGCCTTAGTGTTGATAGGGAAGAGAGATCTGAAATTATGAATGAGACAAAACAGAGACCAACTAGGAAGGTTTCTTCCACGAAACATTGACATTAGAAGAAATTTTGATTTTAATCAAGAGGATATCTAGCAATACCATATTGAAAATCAAGAAATTAATCAGGAAAACCGGATTGAAAATCAAGAAGAGAACAAAAATCAATTTCCAGGAGAAGAAATGGGTGACCAGCCAGTACGTCCCCCAGCAAATAGGACCTTTTCAAATCCTATCAATCTTGAAAGACAACTTGATGAACCCCCTATGAAAAACATTTCACCCACAGTTCTTCCAACATTTAGGGGAAAGACTACAAAAGACCCTAATCAATTCCTATTTGAATTCAAAATATTATGCCAAACCTATGATTATTCAACTAATAATCAGAAGTTGAAGTTGTTTCCTTCTACTTTGAAAGAATCAGCTTTAAGATGGTTTATGGGTTTAGGATCAGGAATGATTAGGACTTGGCAGTAGATGGAGACCGAATTCTTGGACAAATACCAGGATTACTGTCGAGTAAGAGATAGAAAAAAGGAATTGTTTCACATAAATCAACTAGAAGACAAAAGTCTAGAAGACTATGTTGATAGATTTCAAGTTGTGCATCAAAGGTGCACTAATGTGTTGGATGATGAAATCAGTAAAACAATTTTCATAAGAGGGATTGAAGATGAGTCTAGAGAGTCCTTGAACCTGATGGGAAAGGGAGACATTAACAAGCTTTCCTTGGACAACATTTTGGAGATCTATAGAAACTACTCTAGAACTAGAGTGGGGACTCGAAACTCTTGAAGGAAAAAGGCTCACACCACTGATGTATCAGAAGTAATGGAAGAATTGGTGAACATGAAGATTGATCTGCTACTACATATTAACATGTAAGGAGAAAAGAGAACCACTAAACCGTTATCAATTTATTGTTCCAAATGTAGGGGAAAACACCTTTTGAGGGAATGCCCATTAAACTAGGTTGAAATCTGTGAGATTTGTGAAAAACCACACCCAACCAGTGGCAGGAATAAAGAAAAATATCAAGAAACCACCAGTGGTCGAAGAAGAGCTCAATTACGTCATCCAAAGACCTTAGAACCAAGGGTATAACACAAATCAAAGACAATATGGTTCACAGTCAAACTGGAATCAAAACTCATGGCAGAACGAAAAATAAATGGACCCCCCAATATCAGCAACAACAAACACCTACATATTGGGGACAACCAAAATGGATGAATCCCCAATAGAACCAATCCCAGTGGCAGGCTAACCAGCAACCACAATGGAAAGAAAATCAATCCTCATGGCAGCAAAATCAAAACCAATTCCAACCATGGAAAAATCAAGGACAAACACCCCCAGCCCTTAACGCCCCTAATGCTTCCAATGATCAAGTGAATCAAGCCAAAATTCTAGCTCAACTGGTTCCCAATCCAAAAAATGCACAAACTGATACAAACAAACCTAATGTAAATGTAGTAGATGTTAATGACATATAGTTGCGAAGTTGAAATGTGCAAACAACACCAACTAAGACAATTCCAGAAAGAGAGGAAGAAAATAGAGAACAAATGTTGGAAGAGAAACAAACTGCTGAACAAGCTCCCTATCCTGAGAGATTGCACGACAGGAAAACTAATCCTCAAACCTCTTCCCCTAACTACATGAATGTAATCGATTCACAACTTCTTAGAGAGTTGAAAAAGATTAACATAGAGATACCTCTGTTACAGGAAATCAAGGATATACCCGAGATCAATTAATTAGTAAAATCCCTTTGCATGAAGACCCCAGGAAGGAAAAAGAAAATGTCTTCAACAATTCAAGTAGGGACTAAACTTATTGATGTGTTATAAGGAAGACTGCTTCCACAAAAATATATTGATCCTGGTAGCCCTATCATAACACTGAGTATTAATGGAATTGAAATACCAAATGTCCTAATTAACTTAGGAGCTTCCATAAATGTCATTACATTTGATATAGTTGAAAAGCTAGGAATGACAACAATTCAGCCAACAACAGCTACAAAACCAGGAGGTATTATAGAAGAAACCATGGTCACAATTGATACATGGGATTACCCAGTCGACTTTTTGGTTCTCAAGGCCAGAAGGAAATATTCTGGATACCCAATCATATTAGGCAGACCATGGTTGGCTATTGTTGCAGCCTTAATTGACTATACATCAGGAAGCATGATAATCACTAATGGACAAAAACAAAAAGTATTGTCACTTTATCCACCTGCACAACCATCAATTCAAACAAACACTCAAATTTGGGTGGATGAGGATTTAGAATCAGAAGGTGATGGTATTGTGGAATTAGCCACGGTAACCATAAGTGAACATATCCAAGAATATGAAGAACAAGAGATAACTTCAAAAAATGAGCAAGACAATTGTCAAACAACATTACATGAACACTGTTGTCCTTTGAATACTCTTGTTGAGAAATCAATTGATTCTAAAATAGGCCTTTACCTATCCTTGGGGTACGTATGCATATACAGTCTTACCATTTGGAATATGTAATGCACCTGCAACATTTCAAAGAGCGGTACTTGCAATATTTGCAGATTTCACCACTTCATGTGTAGAAATCTATATGGATGACTTTACAGTCCATGCTAAAACATTTGATGAAGCATTAAAAAACCTAGAAATGGTTTTACAATGCTGCAAATATCATAGGTTATCACTCAATCATGAAAAAAGTTCCATTATGATGACAGAGGGAATTGTTCTAGGACATCACATCTCAAAAGAGGGGATAAAGGTTGATCCCAAGAAAGTTGAGATCATACAGAACATTGAAATCCCTAAGCACCAAACTGGAGTACGAAGTTTTCTTGGGCATGTAGGGTATTACAGAAGATTTATAGAAGGATTTAGTAAAATTGCATCACCACTATTTACCCTGCTCAAGAAAGAAGAAGAATTTGTATGGACAGAGGATTGTCAGAAATCCTTTGAAACAATCAAGATAGCCCTAACAACTTCACCCATTATCAAAGGACTAGTTTGGGGAGAGCCTTTTCACATACATGCAGATGCATCTAATTTGGCCATTGGTGCAGTATTAGGACAACAAGATGACAATGATGCCATGCATGTGATTTACTATGTTAGCAAAAACTTAAATCCTATTGAAAGAAACTACACAACAACAAAAAAGGAATTTGTAGCTATATTATATGCAATAAATAAATTCAGACATTATATTACAGGCTATAAAATCTACGTACATACAGACCATGCTACAATCAGATATCTAATGAATAAAGCAGTGGTAGGTGGATGCATTATCAGATGGTTACTCTTATTGCAAGAATTTGATGTAACTATCATTGATAAGCCTGGAAAGGACAATGTTGTTGTTGACTTTCTTTCTAGAATTGTTTTACAGGATAACCAAGAACTAGTGGATGATGCATTTCTAAACAAACACATATTTGCTATATCAGTTCATCCACCATGGTTTGTTGATTTGGAAAATTACCTTGTTACAGGAAAATTTCCAAGTCAATTCAGTCATAAGCAAAAAAAGAAGTTAATCCATGAAATTTCCATATTTCAATGGATTAATGTTCTTCTATTTAAATTATGTCCTGACCATGTTTTACACAGATGTGTAATGGAATTGGAAGTTTATGATGTACTGCATGCCTATCATCACAAACCTGAAGGGGGACACTTTTCAGTTGTAAGAATAGTTCACAAAATCTTGGGGGCTGGCTACTTTTGGCCAACAATGACAAAGGATGCAACATTCTTTGTCAAAAACTGTGATGAGTTCCAAAGAATGGGGAGGCCTACAACAGCCATGTAGATGCCACTGCAGCCACAAATAGATCTTGAACCATTTAAAAAGTGGGGCATCAATTTTTTGGGACCGATAGATCCACCTTCAAGAGGGCAGTGATATATCCTTGTTTGTATCGATTATGCAACAAAATGGGCTAAGGTGAAGGCACTACCAATAGCAAAAGAAGATAAAGTTGCAGACTTTCTATACAAGAAAATTCTCCAAAGGTTTGGTGCACCTAGAGAGATTGTTTCAGATCAAGGACAGTAATTTGTGTCAGCAATGATGGAAGCATTTTTATAGAGGTACCAAATAACTCACAGAAAATCTTCGCCTTATCACCCACAAGAGAATGGACAAGTAGAGGTCACAAATAGAGAATTAGAGAATATTCTAACAAAAATAGTTTCTTTGAGGAAAATAGATTGGGTAGATAGGCTAGATGAAGCAGTCTGGACCTATAACACCACATGGAAAACAATGACTGGGTTCTCCCCATATGAACTTGTGTATGGAAAGAAACCAGTCATGCCAATTGAATTTGAGTTGAAAACATTGAAGACATCAATAGAAGTTGGGATTGACCTGCCAAAAGCAGAGAAAAGAATAATTTTGCAGCTTAATAGACTAGATGAAATGAGAATGGAGGCACTTTAGCATATAGAAGTGATTCAAAAGAAAAGGAAGGAATGGCACGATAAACATATTGTGTCCAGACAGTTCAAAGAGGGAGATTGGGCGTTATTATTTGACTCCAAATTTGAAGAGTTTAAAGGAAATTTCCATACCAAATGGTTAGGACCCTATGAGATACAACAAGTGTTTGAGAATGGAGTTGTCCAGTTAGTTCCAATTGATGGAGAGAAAAGAGTTATATTGGTCAGTGGTCATCGACTGAAAACTTACCATAAGCCAGCAACAAAGGAGGAATTTTTGGATGAAGTGCAACACATAATTGACCATTTTCTCATGGAAGATATCTCTTCCATGAGAGAAGATCTTTGAACCTTTGAAGAAGGCACAAATAAACAAGGTAAATTGAAAACCAACAAATGGCGGTTTACCTTGAGAAAAATGGAAGTAAATTGAAAACCAGCAAATGGTAGTTTACTTTCGGTAATCAAAAAAAAAAAATGATGACTGAAAACCAAAAATAGCGGTCTATCTAAGTTAACTTCTGAAAGCTCCTAAAGGCTCCTGAAGAGCCCCTCAAAAGCTCCTGAAGGCTCCTGAAGATCTTGAAGACTGAAGACTCTGAAGACTCCATTTTTGCTCGAAAGCTCTTGAAGACTCCTGATGAACTCCTGAAGGCTCTTAAAGAACTCAAGGGATCAAAATAAATTAAGGTGCACATTTAATGTGAATATTGTTTTCGAAGTTATTTTCTAAAATAGTTAGACTAATTTAAAATAGGTAAATATTTATGAATCTAGACATCTCCACCACAATGTTAATTAATGATAGTAATAAATCCACTTTTAATCATTTCAAAAGGTGACAGATTGTTGGAATAAGGAATGATGTGACATGGATGATGTCAATTGAGGACAACATATCTCTTCATGATTCGGTTGTCTTTTCAAAAATCCTCCCAAGTACATGATGACATGTGTAATGAATGCCACCAACCTTGTGAATTGAATTGCAAGTTTCAAGTTGTGGCGTGTGAATTGTCTGGAGTAGTAAAGGAAATAAATGTAGGAGATTAATGGCATGTTATGTCATTTTCAAAATTGGCTACTCCCAAATCAAGAAACAAATAATTCCACATTTTTGGTAAGTAAATCAGACTGCCAGTTGAATTCCACCAGTGAAGTCCGCCATTTTTGAAGGAGAAAGATGGGGAATAAGAGAAATTCTGAACTAAAGAACTTCAATCTTGATTCAAAGACCGGAAGATTGTTAGAAGAAGCTGGGTGGATAAATTTTGTGATGCAGTATGAAGGCTTCCAACCAAAAATGGTTAGGGAATTTGTGAACAACTTCAACGTGAATGTCACCAGGGTAAGGGGAGAAATAATCGAAGTCACACCAGAAATTATAAGTGAAATTTTTCAGATTCCAAATGAAGGAAAACCAGTTAACAAAGGAAAAGTTAAGTTTGAGAAATTGGTGGCTGCATTTCACTAGGAGTTGGAAAGAAGGCTAGAGATACAAATGCACAAAGGAGACCAGTGTGGCATAGCTTGTAATAGTTTGGACGAGCCATGGAGGATTGCTACGACTTGGCTTATGAAGTTCTTCACCTGCAATGGGCAGTATAGTACGATACTAGGTCTAGGAATGCGGCTTTTAATACATTTAAGGTATGGTCAGACAAAACCTTCAGCTAGGATAAATTTTCTAGCGTTCTTATTTCATCAAATTTCTTCCATGATTTTGAGAGTGAAAGCTAGGGGGAATCTTCTATGAAATACCAGGGGTTGATACATTTGATAATTAAATACCATTTCTTAAAAAAAGAAACTAGGATGCAGGGCTAGTTAGATTTTTTGTCTGCACCTGTAGGAAAGCAAAAAGGGAGACCCACAAGGGGACCCTCAGCTAAAAAGACAAAAATGGAGAAAGGACAATCTTCCAAGAAAATGGGAAAAATAAAATTGCCAAAGATATCTAGGGTAACCCGTACTAGGTCAAAAAAGAAGAGACAAGAAGTACATGAGGAAAACCCTAGTCATGTTGAAACTGTTGTGTCCACTCCTAAAGAGGCACCTATAAGTCAAACCCCTATTTTCGGAAGCCTTGTTAAATACCCTGAACATGAAGATACCCGTACCCCTATACAATCTCCTGATAGACCTCAAAGTCCCCCTAAAAACCCAATTTCAACTCCTGAAGACAACCCTATTTTTTAAGTCTATGACTTTACTGAAGAGTTTGGCACACAATCCGGAGAGCAAGAGGCCTCTAAAGAATTTGAACAAGAAGAGACTATGAAATCCCCTATACCTTCCCCACAACATGAGAAGAGGAAAGGGAAAGAGCCTTTAATTGAAGAAGGACCCACGAAGCATTGAATATAGAGGAATTAGAGACTGAAGAATTACTAAGAACAATGAAAATGTCTCGTTTAGAGGCTAAATTAGAACAAGAAAGAAGAAATGTGCAATTCTTTGAAGAAAAATTGAGAAGAAAAGAAGAAGAATTGCAGCAATTATTCTGCAAAAATCAAGCAATGGAAAGGCAAGTTGAGCAAAATGATGCAAGGATTAGAGAATAGTTAAGTAAAACAAAGGATGCCCTGCAACAAGCTAGTGTGAAGGCATTAGTAAGTGCTAACGAAATTTCAAGATTAAAGGAAGAGTTGCAACAAAAAGAAGAAGAATTAAAGAAGCAATCCATGTGGTTCTATGCGCAAGAAGCCTCTACTCCCACTACTCCTCCACGTAGCCTTACATTAACTTCTGTTATCCCTCATATTCCTCCCACTCCTCCAATGCAACCTACTCCAGTTCAACCTCGATACCGTTCTTTGGCAGTTTTGAAATATAAAGAAGAAAACAAAGTATTGAAAGAGTAGATACAAAATTTAGAAAAAGAAAAGAATGAGACTGAGAGAAGACTTGAGTAGGTGGCAAAAGTCAGTTCTGCCATGCTTTCCATGAGAAGACTAGCTGCAACGTATTCTTTGTTTCTTAGAGAAAATTTTTTATAATGGAAAATAAATCAGCTAATTTTGGGAAAGAGTTTGGATTACAATGAAGATCATGATTTCCTTAAAGATTACTTTAACAACTACCCTAACATTTAGAATTTAATGTGTGAGTTTTACCAACATGGATTTTTAATGGGGGATAATAATGACTCAATGTTGAATATATATGTTGGTGAGCTTCAGATAAGATCATTTGTTTCTTTAATGCAAAATCAGGTGGATTGGTCAAATAGAATTGATAAGTACAAAGAGGCTCAAAGAAAATATGGGTTACCAATGAGACCTGAAGAGCCCCATGCTGAATTATATATCAAAGTTGTAATATCAATGGTCAATTTAAATGATGTTAATCCCCTCTATGTCTCAAATTTGTTTGATAGCATTGTAGCATTCCAAAATGTTGAAGTAACACTCCCACTATTAGCACTACGGTGCTGTGAAGAAAGGTACCAACTTATTCTAGAATCAGTCAGGAGAAGGGAGACAATTAGTCTGAATAATATTAGTTGGAGTTTAGTCAGAGTCAAGCATGTCATCACTCTAATCCAACAACATAAATAATTTTGGGTAGGCATGAGATTCAGAATGCCAATTATTATTATGCCATCACCAAAGCTAAAGGAAATGGAAAATATACCAACTCCAGTAATGAGGGTGTGGTTTGAGAACTTGAGACAAAACTATGGCTATGCACTAAATACCAGATTGTTGGAACAGTACATGGAGGGTGTATTTGACTACACCATTTGGATGGAGACACTAAACAGAGAGAAAGAGAACACCATAGTTCTAGATGATGAACCATAAGGACATGGTCCAAAGGAATTTGGGGAGAAAATGATGGGAGATATAAAATACTTTCATTTAAGGCTTTTTATGTTTAAAAAAACTTGTTGTTATTGTTAATTGACATGACCAGCGGTAGACAATAGATTAACATATTTACTTATTTTACTTTATGTTTAACTAAATTAGTGAATATTTTGGAAGTGATAGCTTATGTTAAATGTGTTCCTTTATGATGACTTTGGATGAGATAATTGTTCTGCATTAATCTTTATTACTATGATTGTTGTCCTTTTCATAAGGGTTTTTAAAAGGTTATCTTAAAGGTTGATGAGACAGTTAAACTCTCTATTTAATCATGAGGAATGACTACGCCATAGATAGGCCCTGCTGGATGATGAGTCACTCAAAGTCTGAATCGACTTCTTCATAGTCAATTGAGGAACTTTTACTTCCAATGCCAATCTGGCGTAGTTCTGGCATAGTCCTCCTTAGTCCACTTCAGTTCTATTTTTTGTTTCATTTTGTAATTTGTAGTTGGTTGCCTTAAGTTTTGGCAGTTAACGTCATGTTAGAAGCTAATTAGGATATTTTATAAATATCCATATTTCTATCTTAGTTAGGAGTTAGATAATTTGCAATTAAATTTTTTGTAATCACAAGCAATACTTTGTTCTACGTTCTACTTTTGATCAATGAGAAGGGAAGCAAGAAGTTAATCAATTCACTGTGTTAAAGGATCTTACCTGGGGAAGAGCAGGGCCCGCTCAACCTTTGGAACGATCTTATGGTATTTTTGTTAAGTTTTGTTATTTTTTGATTCATTAATATTAAATTTGTAGTAGAAACTGATTTTGAATTGTTCAATCATTGAAATCATCTTCTACCTTGGTAAATGTTAAAATCAGATAATTACTTTTGTTTACAATTACATTTCAAAGTTTCATTTTATTATGGTTAAGATTGAATTGTTAGAATGGTTAGATTTATTTATTAGAGATGTTGAATTGAACCATTAGAATCGTTAGCAGGTTTCTTAGATAAATTAGGTTTAGATGTTTTTTGAATCGGTTAAACTTGATATTTGTTTGTTTAGCTTCATTAAAGCAATGTTAGGAAATCTATGGAAAGATGGAGTTGAAGTCTATTCAGAATCTATTCATGGAGATTAGTCTTTATGCTTTTTAGAATAATCATCATTTTCTTGCAATTCATTCCTGCTCTTAAATTAGCGTTTACTTTCTAGCAATTAAGTTATGGATTTCTTTTGAAGCAAAATAGAATTAATTTGAATTTCATGTTTAGATTAGGAATTAAATTAATCATTGATTATCTCCATGAATTGGTCTAAATCAAAGTCAATAAAGTCATAATTAAGTCAACAGGATTTTAAATGAGATGCTAAAATAGATTAAAATATTAGGAATCAGTCGCTATAGTTTAGCTCTTGAAGAGCTCCTGAAGAGATCCCAAGAGCTCCTGAAAGCTCCTGAAGTAGGAAAAACGATACCTGAAGTCACTGTTTACAGTGCAAACCCCCGCAAAAGAATCTGTGACAACTATCCTTATCGCATATTGCTCTGAGACACACCTGGTTTGATAAAAGAATTAATTAAATGATGCAAGTTGTGACATCAACGACCTTTCCCATCAATTGGCATGAAGTGTTTCACCTTCCTATCAAGGCTTGGACATATAAAGAAAAAGTTGTAAGAATGGAATTCCTACACTTTTAAAAACATTTTCAAAGAAAAAGAAAAGGTGGAAGCAAAAATGGAGGTGTTGAATGAAAAAATTCTAAGAACAGGAATGTTCCAAGAGGACTTTGCGAAGGAAAAGGAGTTGCAAGCCAAACACATTGAGTTGCTTACAAGAGAAGAGATCTTCTAGAAGGAAAAGGCTATGGAAAATTGGTTGGTGGATGAAGATCACAATACTAGCTTCTTTCACAATTCAGTGAAGGTGAGGAGGATGGGAAAATGGTTTCCAACAAGGAAGATTTTTAGAATGTCGGGGTGGCATACTTTATGTCCATCTTGGCCCCGATCAGGGGGATGGATTATTTGAGTGCTCAATTTGGATGTAACATCTGGCATCCCAAGGATACTAAATGTTGTAAACAATGCAATGTTGACTAATCCCTTCTTAAAGGACAAAATCTGGTGTGTGGATTTTCGATTACATCTGGATAAAGCCCTAAGCCTGGATGGCTTCTTAGATTTATTCTTCTAAAAGTGCTAGCATATAATGGGGGAGGAAATTTGGGAGATGGAAAAAGAGTTCAGGAGAAAGAAAATTTTTGTGAGAGATATGAATTTCACAACAATAACTTTGATTTTGAAAAAGGAGTGTAGATCATTTGTAGATTATAGACCCATCTCACTGTGCAATATAGTTTACAAAATCATTATGAAAACTTTGGAAAATAGACTAAAGAGGGTGTTGAACTAGGTTATCTCAGAGGAATAGAATGGTTTTACACCCAAAAGGGAAATTATCGATAACATAATCTTGGCAAATGAGGCGTTGCACTCAATTCGAAGTACAAGGAAAAAGTTATGTTGATCAAGCTAGATACAAGCAAGGCATAAGATAGAGTCATTTGGCAGTTCCTAATAGATGTTATGAGATGTTTTAGCTTCTATGATGAATGGCTAGCATGGATTTACTTTTATATCTCCACATTCATATTTTTAGTTAACATCAATGGTTCACTATGTGGGTTCTTTGAATCATCAAACAGTCTGCACCAAGGGGATTCACTCTCTTCCTTCCTCTTCGTAATCATGGTAGAGGCATTGGGACAAACAATAAAGGCCAAAAGGGAGGAAAGTAGTTAGTATGGTGTGATTGTGGCAAGGGATGTGGCACCCCTGACACATGTATAGTTCATGAATGATATTGTTGTGTTTGAGGAAGCTAATCTTAGAGAGTCTGAGGTAGTGAGAAAGGATCTGGATGCATATGCGACCTGTTCTGGATAAATCATCAACAAGAAGAAACAAAAATTGTTCTCTTTTAACACCAATAAAGGAATGCAAAGAAGGATTGCATTGGAGCTGGGATACACAATTGATACATTTTCATCCAAATATCTAGGAGCACCAATCTTTGAGGGCATGAACATCACCAAGCTAAGGGAAGATGTGATGGAGAAGTGTTCAAATAAGTTAGTCTCTTGGAAGGGTCATTGGTTATCTCTAGTTGGAAGAATTATTATAACCAAATCGGTCCTTGTAGCCATTTTTATTCACGTTGTGTCTTTTCTCTAGTTGATAAAGAAGGTGGAGAACGTAATTAATGACACGATGAATAAGTTCCTTTGGGAAGGCTCCAACACATAAAAATGGATACCATTAATACATTGGGATTTCGTAGATGTCTGCCAACAAGGATGGGCAGTGCTAGGGTAAGAAATTTGGTAGATTAGAATAAGGAAATTGGCACCAAGTTAGTATGGAAGATGTATACCAAGCCAAATTTACCATGGTTTTGGGTCATGTAGAGTAAGTACTTGGATTCAGATGAGCCAAGTAGGATTCTCATGATGGAAAACTCAATTGGTGGTTCAGCTATATATAGATTCATGTGGAGTTATAGGCTAATAATAATAGAACACCTGATATGGAAAATCAACAATGGGAAGTTTGTGGACTTCTAGTGGGATGCATGGGGTGGGGGCCTCTTGTTGTGCATCATTGAGGCATTATGACCATTGTAAGAAGTGTTCAAAATAAGCATTGGGACAAGGGTTGTTGATTATTTTAGATCATTGGATAAATCTATATCCACCAAACACAAATGGCTAGACTTAAAGGACGTTCTGGGGGAGGAATACCATAAATCCATTTTGTTAGAGGAACTAAAGAAGATGCATTTAGCTCTTGGAAATGGAAAAGATAGAATTTTGTGGTGCGGGGCGAAATCGAGGCAATATTTAGTAAGGATAGGGTACCAACTACTACAAAAACAAGTTATCGAGGGAGGATGGAGAGCATAAATATACTGGGGAAAGAAAGTGCTTCCCAAGGTAGGTGCATTCCTGTGGATAGTTCTTCACAAGCAGATTCTATTTGGTGAAAGGTTATAGAGCCTGGGCATTGTAGGATAGACAAGATGTGTATTCTACAAGAATGAGGAAGAAACAACCAATCATTTGTTACTTAATTACCCATTTGAAAATGAATGCTAGTAAAAAAATTAAACTAAATTGGGTTGGGCAGGCCCAAGGAATGATGATGTGGGGGATTTACTTTTTGGCTAGCCAATAAAAAATAGAAACGCACTATGAGGGGCCATTTGGTGTGCGGTCCCATCCATGGTAGTTTGGAAAACTTAGAGAGAGCATAATAGAAGGATTTTTGAAGGAAAGGAATGCACAACATAATAGATTATTTCCAAAATTAAGGTTGGCATTTTTGAAGTGTTGGACACTAGAACACATAGGAAGGCTTTGCAGGAATTCACAAGTTGGGATGATGAACTAAGAAAGTCATGGTTGGCCATTATAGTCCCATTGTTAACAAATATGGGAATGGGAAGCAAAGGTAAGAGGAAGGAAGCAAAATGGTCTACCCCTCTAAGTGGTAGATTGAAGCTAAATTTTGATGGGGTGGCTAAGGGAAACCCCGACTGTGTTGGAATTGGTTATATACTCAAAAAAGATCAAGGTAAAATGATTTGGGGAATCATTGGCAATATAGGGGTTGCCAAAAATAATGAAGAAAAAGCAGAAACAATTGAAAGGGGAGTCAAAGAATGTTGTTTAAGGGTATTGACAATCTAGGCATAGAAGGAGATTTATTAATCTGTATGAATGCATTGATTCAGAAAAAGACTCCAAATTGGAAGCTTCAAGCCCAAATTGAGAATTTTCTAGCAGATTTAAAGATGGTGAAGAGTTACTTGATAAGGAATGTGTTTAGAGAATGCAATAGAGCAGCTAATTTGTTGGTGAAAGCAGGTTTCAATGGTGGGGATGTGGAGAGATTGGAATCAAATTCTAATGCATGGTAGGAGTTGGAGGATATTTTGGAAGAAGACTTGTGTAGGACAACACTGGTAGACCAATAACTAGAGTGGCAGTGTGGTAAGATCAGGCTTCAAATAAACATAGGTGGTTTCATTGGATAAGACTTTCTTTTGTTGTATCACAAAAACTTTGATGTGGTAGTGGAGGAACTTGGTTGTGCTTTGGACTACATATCCAAACTGGATCGGCATTGTATCTTGGGGAGATATTTTAAGGATTATAGGATCCGAATTTGAGCTCCCATGTCATAGTTGAAATAAAGGAAAATATGTTTTATCAAAATGAAACAAAATGATAAACCAAATTTCCACTTTATTTCATTCAATATGTAAGCAATAATGCATAAATGAGTAACAGAAAATAAACCTAACTGATATAATATTCAAAAGGAAATTTTTAAGAGGCTTAAATGTTGTGTACCTATTGCAAAAAGTTCTATTTTGGACCTCACTAAGGACTCATTCGCCCTATGGCGAATGGGTCTTGGCTAAGGTTCTGGAAAATCATTTTTTGGATTCTATTCTCCAATGTTTGCACTCCCAAATCCTAGTCGAGCACTATCAAAAAGCTGGAAATAAATCCTATAGCTCAATTTTCATGATTTGACAACTTTCTTTGCAACTTTGACATTTTTTGCAATTTTTCTCTCCAATTGATCTTCAACCTAAAACTTGCAATCACACATCAAAGAGGAGAAAAATGTTGTTTGTTAGGGAATAGGGGTTTTCCTTGGTCAAACTTCATTTTGGTAATTAAACCTATAATGAAATAGAAATGCATAAAGGAACGATGAATGAAAAAATAATGTTTAACAACTCACCAAACATTAGTTGAAACCTTGGATTGTAGATATGTAAACTAGCATGAAGTAACCTCCATGGATGTAGATCTTGATCATGAACTTGATTAGAAACAATTCCTTGAATAGGCTTGATAGGTCTTGAATACTACATCAACACATTAACTCAACAACATGCATGATGCACTATGCCTTTGACATGATGAAATGACTCTTGATTGCTGCAATAAAATTCTACAAATCTGCCCTTGAATTCCTTAGAAATTCTGTTGAATTCTCTCTTGATCATAAGTTTTCTATAATGCTTGAATACTTGAAATTGTTAGCTAGGTGAAACTAAGTGAAATAGCCTTGTATTTATACATAACTTAAGATTAAATCCCAAAATTCAAATATCACACGCTGACATCAAATGTAGGATTTGAAAACATTAAAATACTACCAAAAACATATTCCAAGGAGGGGTCCTAGGTCTTTAAGTGAGGACCCATTCACCATGTGGAGAATGGGTCCTAGCTCACTTAGCTAGGACACACTTTGGGAGATGTGAAAGATCATGTCAAAATAGGGTCCTAGGACCTAGTGAGGACCCATTCGCCAGGTGGCGAATGGGTTCTAGATCACTAACCTAGGACACACACCTTCAAAAATTAAGTGTTGTGTAATGGCCTTTATGAATGTCATATTTTATCCCTCAGAATTTGTATTTAATTAGGCTTGGATTTGAATTAAAGGGTCCAATTAAGGAAAATTAACCTCAATTAATTAATAAAGCCTTAGATTAGTGTGAAAGTGTAAAGGTACACTTTACAACACCCTAAATAAGGCACAATTAAGTCCATTTTATTAAAAAGGGACCTAAACTTAATGTGAATGTCTAAAAAACATTAAAACACTAAATCAAGGCAACATTAGGTTCATTTTAATGTTAATAATTCATTCC
This sequence comes from Sequoia sempervirens, assembly GCA_007258455.2. Classification (NCBI taxonomy): domain Eukaryota; kingdom Viridiplantae; phylum Streptophyta; class Pinopsida; order Cupressales; family Cupressaceae; genus Sequoia; species Sequoia sempervirens. Next base: position 21,411 of record VDFB02387112.1, read on the forward strand.
CAAACTAAGGAAAAAGGGATACTTTTTTCGTTACTACATTTTTCCCCACTTTAGTAAGAGTATGACCCCATGTCAAACTCACACTAAAGTAGACATTCAAGACACTTATGTATGCAACAATGACAAAGATACACAATCATACAACATCAAAGACCAAGAAAATCATGCCTAAATGGTCCAACGCAATGTGGAACACATCTAAGCTATCAGTTTTGCACTCACTCCGGGGTAGTGGAACCTCAAGTTGTCCACTAGGTGAGTCTTCCCCCAGGAAGGTGGCTTAGTGAGAAATTCATGCGTCTATTTTGGCTCACTATACTTACCATATGAAATCTATCCCTCTAATAACTTTGATAGGGTTCCACTCATGTTCATGTTTTGTGGTTAACAAGTTGCATTATGCTAAGCACCTATGCACATGGCAAGGCCCCACATGAAAGCAAGGTGTGTTATGCTAGGTGGCCTTGAATTAGGGTTTGAGCTTCACAAGGTTAGCAAGTTGTGTTATGCCAAACACTTATGAACAATCATGTATATAGGTTTTTGTTCAAAGGGATTTTTCCTCATTCATGTAAGGTCTTCTTCTTAGGGATCATCGTGCCTAATGTCTCCAAGAGAGGACAAGTCAAGAGTAAAAGATTCATAACTTAGGGAATGCAGCATGTGTTGCATAACCACTAAGAGGAAAGTTGTATGCTAGGAAATATCACACTCTTGGAGGACATCAAACCCCATGAAACCACCAAGAAAAGGATGCATGACAAGAAAAAAAAAAATCACACCATGGAACATGCAAAATGTCGAAAGATATTATCGATGTATGCCCCCACTTTAAGGAAGTTGCTAACACCATTACTATGAGAAATTGCTTTAAAGTAGCCAATGTTTTCTCCTAAGACATGAGAGATTTCCTTGGAAAACCCTATGCCAATTCATATGTTTTTGAAATAAAGCTATGCATGAAAAGGAGGGAGGGTTGCCCCCAAAAATACATAAGGGATTTATGGATTCAAGGTTAGTATGTCTTTGCTACAATGTTGTTACAGAGCTCATAAATTTCATCATTCCCCAAATACTCATAGAACTAGAAGACTGACACATAGAGAGAGAAAAAAAAAATCCTTTCGGGTCAACATGGAAGAGACCCAAATGTCTTGACACCTTGTGTCATCCCCAAAAGGAAAACACAAGACAAACGAAAAAGGTTTACGGCATATAAAGAAGAATATAGATACAAATAGAGGAATGCAAAAAAAGAAAGAGATACATCAAACAAAACAGTATGGGGATCACATTACGCACATGCAATCTCTTAAAGAAATGTGAAAAAAGAAAACAAAGCAAAATACTAGTAAGGCACATGCAAGTCAATCTATAGTGGTCATCTGCATGCCAATCTTGTTCAGTATATGCGGAAGACAGATAACTAGTCAAAGGGACAACATCAAGTGCCAACACTAGGACAATGCTATCTAACCCCTTTCCCCCACTAAGTGTAGGACAAGGATGAGCTGAGATAAGTGATGATGATATGTTGCTCCTTGCAAAAAGGAAATGATTTGTGATGAATGTAAAACAAGCAATAGTAAGTATGCTATGATCCTACAACTATTACATGGCAAGGAGTAGCAACTAATGTTATTGATTATAATGAGAAGAAAAAGTATCAATTTGATGCCTATCTAATGAGATATTACCACGTGTAGTATCTATTAGTTCAGGATGCACCAAAGTTAAAGTTTTCTGAGAAAAATCCTTTGTAAGAGTGTTGATATTAAGTGAAGGCTTGTTTCTTTCTTTCGAGGGACAATAACCAAGACAACTAGTCATTTCTTGTGTGTTAGGCTCTATGGGGACATGGATACCCTATTCTCTAGCACCGCATATTTTTCCACTATACCCAAGTTGTTTCATAAGTTCATAACTTCTTCCATAAATATTTTTCATTTCTTTCAGATTCGATGTTTGTTCATAATCAATTCCATCAAAATTTGTGAATGTATGTTGTCTTTTCTTCTAAAGTGGTTGAAGTGGATGCTTTCGAAGATTTTGTTGAAATTTTTGTTCACATTACCACTTTTTATTTTCCCCTTTCAGAATCCTTTGTTGTGATCTTGTATCCACCCTTGAATGTAGATTTGAAATCTAAGGAACCCCAATCATCTTCCAATAACTTTGTCAATTCTTCAATATGTTGGGGTTGTCTTCCACAATCACGTCGGGTTCACCATAATGAAATAAAGGAAAATATTTTTTATCAAAATGATGAACCAAACTTCCACTTTATTTCATTCAATATATAATCAATAATGCATAAATGAGTAACAAAAAATAAACCTAATTGATATAACAGTTAAAAGGCAGGTTTTAAGAGGGTTAAATGTTGTGTACCTATTCCAAAAAATGCTTTTTTGGACCTCACTAAGGATTCATTCGCCCTATGGCGAATGGGTCATGGCTAGGGTTCTGGAAAATCAATTTCTAGGTTTTGTTCTTCAATTTCTGCACTCCCAAATCCTAGTCGGGCACTGTTGGCAAGCTGAAAATAAATCCTATAGCTATGTTTCCATGATTTGACAAATTTCTTTGCAACTTTTACAACTTTGACAATTTTTGCAATTTTTCTCTCCAATTGATCTTCAACCTAAAACCTGCAATCACACATCAAAGAGGAGAAAAATGTTGTTTGTTAGGGAATAAGGGTTTTCCTTGGTCAAACCCCATTTTGGTAATTAAACCTTGTAATGAAATAGAAATGCATAAAGGAATGATGAATGAACAAACAATGAGTAACAACTCACCAAACCTTAGTTGAAACCTTGGATTGTAGATATGCAAACTAGCATGAAGTGGCCTCCACAGATGTAGATCTTGATCATGAACTTGATTAGAAACAATGCCTTGAATATGCTTGATAGATCTTGAATGCTACATCAACACATTAACTCAACAACATGCACAATTCACTCTACCCTTGACATGATGAAATGACTCTTGATTTCTGCAATAAACTTCTGCAAATCTACCCTTGAATGTCTTAGAAATGCTCTTGAATGTTCTCTTGATCATAAGTTTTCTATAATGCTTGAAATTTAGCTAGGTGAAACAAAGTGAAATAGCCTTTTATTTATACATAACTTAAGATTAAATCCCAAAATTCAAATATCACAAGCCGACATCAAATGGAGGATCCGAAACCATTAAAATACCACCAAAAACATATTCCAAGGAGGGGTCCTAGGTCTAAGTGAGGACCCATTTTCCATGTGGCGAATGGGTCCTAGCTCACTTTAGCTAGGACACACTTTGGGATATGTAAAAGATCATGTGAAAATAGGGTCCTAGGACCTAGTGAGGACCCATTCACCAGGTAGTGAATGGGTCCTAGCTCACTAACCTAGGACACACACCTTCAAAGATTAAGTGTTGTGTAATGGCATTTATGAATGTCGAGTTTTATCCCTTGGAATTTGTATTTAATTAGGCTTGGATTTGAATTAAAGGGGCCAATTAATGAAAATTAACCTCAATTAATTAATAAATCCTTAGATTAGTGTGAAAGTGTAAAGGCACACTTTACAACACCCTAAATAAGGCACAGTTAAGTCCATTTTATTGAAAAGGGCCCTAAACTTAATGTGAATGTGTAAAACACATTACACCACTAAATCAAGGCAACATTAGGTTCATTTTAATGTTAATTATTCATTCCCAAACTAAGGAAAAAGGGATACTTATTTTGTTACTACAATAGTTAACCGACTTAGAGCTCTATTTAGCAGTGGCAAGAGGGGATGAATAAAACTAAAATGGTGAACAATATACAATTTTGGATTCCTTGTCAGTGTCTCACAAAGTTGGAGGAGAAAATCCAATGCCTGTTTAAGGCGGAGAAGAGAAAAATGGTAAAATTCATTGTGTAGGTGGTGGGCGAGAGTTCTTGGGTCTCGACCAGCAATGAAATTAATAAGGGTGAAGATGTGGGGGACAATAGTTGCTAATTGTCTGGTCGCAGAGGGGAACAAGGAGGCAGTGTTGGCTATGATTTCTACCATTAATAAGAAATTGTATGTTGGATACATCTGGGATCTTTGATGCAGTGATAGTCAGGAAGAAAAATGTTTCAAACCAAGATCTGGCCTTGTTTACTAAGGGGTTGATGAGGAAGAATATGGAAACATTCAACATTTTTGTAAGCCACAATGGAGATCTATTCTCTATGACTTAAATAGAGAGAATTATTGCCTTCTTAGAAGGAATGATGTATATTATGCAGTTGAGAGGCTAGTAGAGGTCTGGTGCATATGCTATGTATCTTTGTTTTGAGCTTTACTAAAAAGGGAGTTGTCTCCAAGACAACATTTACCAAGCAAAAATATATATATTTAATAAAAAATATTATCATTAATATCAAATCTGTTATATATCAAATATAGTTTAAATAATATTAATTATTAATTATTATTATTATATATGATGGTATTTAATATATTTAATATTATATAAATTATATAATATATATTTAATGTTAAATATATAATATAATGATGGCCATCATTACTACAATGAACAAGCATCATATATTGTTTACATAATTATTTAATATTAATATAAATATATTAAATATAATTTAAATAATATTATATATAATAATTATTATTAAATATATAATATATATAATGTTATGCAATAATGAAAATAATTATATAATAATAATTAGTAAATAATAACTAATCATTGTTAATTAATAATTATTATTTATTTATTGTTGATTAATAATTATTAAATAGTTATTAATATGTATGATAAGCTCAATTGGAGGAGGATTCAGACATGCTTGACCACTACATGCTTCTGCAAGGAAAGAAGATATTAGGATATTAGAACCGTGTGATATTGTGACACTTGTCCTATGTGTTAGACAAGGTGCACGACATTATTAGAAATGAGATATCAATCATTTAACTTTTATATTGAAATTAATTTACACTAATTTTTAAAAAGTAGTGAATAAATTTGAATCAAAAGTTAGTAGTCACATGTTTGCATATCGCGAGCTTTCCTATTTCAGAAGCTCGTTTCGCATTTAGTGTGTGCATTGCAGACACGCTTTGCCTAGATTAAATTCATTGGTGGTCAAGACAAATCATTACATACCAATTTTTCTTTATTTTTAATAAATTTGTATATCGAAATATGTTTATGCTAATTTTTTAAAAGTTAATAAATCTAAATGAAAGCTTTGGTGTAAATATTTAATATATTATATTATTATATTTTAATATAATTATAATAATATATTACATATTATAAGATCAATTAGAGGAGGATTTTGACACATATCAACACTGTGCACTTCTAGAAGGAAATAAGATATGAGCATATAAACTGCGTGATATGATGACAAGTTGTCATGTGCACTTGACAAGGTGTGCAATATAAAATAGTCTGGGTTCTTACATATCGTCCATCATTAGTGCAGTAGTTGAGTTTATAAATAATAAGAGTAAAAAAATTAACTAAATATAGAATGATGTGCATTTTTCTCACAACCAACCTTTGAGACTAATAAATATTCAACTCATAAATGTTTAGCCTCTACAAAATTTTAGGTTAAATTGGGACATTGTAAAGTTTTGATTTAAGACAAATACAAATCTATTTAATTTCAAATACAAGGTTTTAAACTAGATCAAGGATATTTATTAATATATTAATATTAATCCTAAATATATTATATATTCAATAACTATCTCTAATATCTAAATAATTTTACAATATCATTTTGGATTCACTGCACACTTTACAAACACGCAACTGCTTGATGAAATAATTAAATAATAAATTGGATCTTTAAAACTATGACCTAAGATATAGTTTAGCTAACAAAAAAAAATTCCCAATCTAGACAAATGCATTCATTCCTAGCCCCAATAAATTATTACGATTACACTATTATAGTGTATTATAATTATATATCATTCATATTAATAAGTAACTACTAATATATAACTATTAATTTATTTTTTCAATACATAACAGAGACAGTTTATATTAATTTTCAAAAAACCTTTATATCCAGATGTTTGTCTTGCATCATGATATATTAATTTCACCATACCCAAACTTCCCTTGCATTCACTTGCCATGTAGATCAAAGACCAAAAGCTATCCTAAAACCAAACTCCTAATTCTTATCCTAAGGAATAACTGCACAGAGTCCTAATTGATTGCTTCTATCCAAAATATGTTTTCTCCCCACAAAATTATGCCCTACCCAATGCATTCACACCAACCATACTATCTAGTATATAGACCTTGCAAATAACTAATAAAATCCCTTATGCAATCCATATTCTACATAGGTTCTAGAAGCAGTAGTCTCTTTAAAAATTGTGCAACCCTTAATGACTTGTCCTGGTGACTCCACAAATCTAGACCCTTCATGTCTAGGAGAAAGGAATAGCGTTTGACCACCATTTTGGGTTTAAGAAGCTTCCACAAATCCCTCGGATGCGTTATGCCAATTCTAAGTTGCACAAGGGAAATAGAATCTTCAACTTTTCCCAAAAGATCAAGTCTCGCTAATAGCCTTTCCATTGCTAATATCACTTCTTTTGATAAATGTAAATCAAGAAGTGTTGTTGCAAACATAGATGAAATATCATTATTTACTCGATACCTTTCATCAGACTCCAAAAACTTATGGCCAAGCACCAACTTGATTGCCTCCAAAACTAGGACATCATCAACCATAAATACTTTCTTTAGTCTTTGGTTCGAGATTGCACCCAGAAAGGCCATCTGGATTTCCGTGGTCATTAACCTGATAGGAGAATCCATATCACTTCCACACAACTACAAAGGAAACCGACAAGTGAGAAAAAGGCCATGTCCAACCATATTTAACCACCCTTCAAGTGTGCTAATTTAATGTCATAAATCAAACACCTCTCCATCATACTATACAAGTGATACAATTTCATACATACATTTGATCATTCTATCATTCCTTAATTAATTACACCTCAATTTAATGCCCACGATCTTGCTTGGATTTGAACCCTCTCAAAATATTTCATTTCCTACCCCCATGTGTACTTCACACAAGCACCCTTTGTCATGATTGTTTTTACTCCACACTCATTCCAAAGCATACAAACTTAATACCTAGCTTCTTCAAAAATTAATTTCAATTGCTACTATTCTTCCATGTCATTCAATGACTCACTTGACTAGGTAATCTAGCCCCACAAGGATATTTATATATCCAAACCATACCAAATCTACAAAACTAACGTGCACACCATAGTCATAAATTTTCTTAAATATTAATTATAATTAAAATAATGATATTAATTAGGACGTGTGTCATTATCTTGCTTGTTAATAATCAAGATGTTTTTCTAGAACTCTTCCTAGTGCACTATTTGCCAAAAGTTCCACTTGTCTCCACAGCATAGCACTCAAATTTAATTGTTTCCACTATAGGTTTTGTAGTAATAATTTATGTAATTAAACCAATATTTTTACACTTGAAATTAATTAATATTTACCTCTCATTAAAACTACATGTATTTCAATGATAAATATAATAAAGCAGTTACTATTATTATAAAATCGTAATACGTGATGTTATTTTTACACATTTGTTCACCCATATACTTACTTACCAAACCGCCCTTCAAGTTTTCATTTACAAGCTTCTAACTCAAAATTAATGGAGCTTCTAGAAGAGCTCATTTGCTTTCATATTTTCACAATACTTACTCTAAAAGAAGTCATTCAATTTTCTCTTGTTTCTCGCAAATGATTTGCAATAGCCAGATCATTAAGGAAAATCAAGTGTTATAGCTTTGATCTACTACATAACAATGACATCAAACTTTTGCAAAGCTTTCCTCAAATGGAAGAATTGTCCATCGACTTTCCACCAACACATTTTACATGGGTTAGTAACTTTTTTCTTTTGCAAGCTAGCTTTCTTTATCAATATTTTTTCCTATTTTTTACTTTAATTTTCAATACGGAAAATGGAATTGGCACAGTTAGCCCTCTCACTTGAAAATTTGTAAAATTTCACATTGAAAATTGATGTTGTTAGCAAAAACTTTGAAGATAGTATCCTATTACTATGTTGCATTCTAAAAAAATACCCCTTTATTGAGAA